>BHFT01055628.1:0-48620 GCA_004320025.1 Laticauda laticaudata | reverse complement strand
TGAACCAATCCACTACTGGCCTTTTTGGCCAATCAGAATTGACTACTTGGAACCTTCCAAGTTATACAGAACACCTAATACTTGGAATTGCTAAGAAAATGGACTACTTGGTCCTTCCTTATTAAAACATTTTACCAAAAGTAGTTAGATCACTTTGTAATCTGGCTATCATGTCCCCTCCAGGGAACCACAGACCACAAGTTAAGAACTGCTCTTTTAAAGGACTAAATGTGCCTGAAATATGAGGACAAAAGAAGAGCTCTCATCTGGATTTTATTTGAATGTCTAAATATGTCTCCCAGGATTCTTTCACAACATTTTTTCATTTTAATTTTGCATTATATTATGTATATTAACATCTCAGTCTACAGTTTTGGAAGTCAATATGCTGAATATGCTGAAATGTCCTTTTGTGAGTTTTAAGAATCTTTGGTAAACCTATCTTTAGAAATAAAACCAATATGACACATCTCTTATCTTGTCTAGGCAAAAGGCACAAGAAATAAAATAAGGAGGAATGACTTGTGATTACAAGTAATGATCACTTACTTGCTATGTATCATTCATTTCTTCCCCTTTAAACTATAAATAGTCTGTTACTATTGGGGAGACTAGTGTGATATCACAAATATGTTATTTATTTATCAGGGGTATAAGTACTAATCTAATCTCCACATTTGGCTCTACAGATAACTGATATCAGTTTGAGTTCTAATGAATGGCTTATATCTGTTGACACTGCTAATGCTACATCCTGTTTTCATAAGATAACTATTGCTGCCAAAAGGTAATGAGTTTATTAAAAATAATTTTAGATTTTTTAAGCTGCTAGATTTATAGATGACATTTTTAACACCACTGGATTACAAGGTATATACTTTTATTTTGGTGGGTGGGTAGACCGACGGACAAACAGACAATAGATAGATAGATAGATAGATAGATAGATAGATAGATAGATAGATAGATAGATAGATAGATAGATAGATGATAGATAGATAAAATGCATGTAGGTAAACATTCATCTTTTTAAAAATTAAAATATATAAATATCCTCTTCTCCAATCTTGTGTCTTATTTTACTTTTGATTGCATGGATCTATTTGTAGCTTCTGTTTTCCGTTTCATACCTGGTTTAATTTAAAGTTTTTGTAGTTTCTTTGAATACATCATTTATTTTTCTGAGCTCATAGCCATCTTTGGAATAAGGAGTGCAGGCACATATGAAAAATATGAAGAAGGCAGTTCAAGCATGTAACCAAAACACTCTTCTTTATTCTGTAAGTTGTGAATGCAATGCATGTTTTAAAGGGGACAAGATTTCCTGCCATTTTAAAACCCTGCCTGAATGCACTCGGGAGAGAAAGTTGGGACATATATTAAATACATAATCACAAAATAATTTTGAAAAGTGGCACAAAATTGTTAAAAGCTAAATAAATCTAGTGCAGAACTGTCTCAAAATATAGCTGATATACTTGAAAGACCTCAACAGAGAATGGCACATCTAGCGGAATCACTGATTCCAGAATTTTAACTTCTTTAACTCCTAAATTTCAGATGAAATCTTCCTTCCTGTACTTGTGGCCCATGAGATCTCTCGTCATGTGCTCAATGCAGAAGACAACATTGGGAACAAATATAAAGCTTTAGTTTTTGAAAGATATCATTATTCCTTATATCATTATATCATTATACACACGTAAAGTGGAAGATGTCCAAAAGAAAGAAATCAAAGATGGTAACGAATCTAGGAGGAAATATAATTAAAGGGTTGCCATATAGAAAACAGGTCTACGCTTTTTTGGAACAACAGTCAGGCACCCTGAAATACCATCACCCAACGGTAACCAAGCAAGAAAGAGAAATAAGATACAGTACAAGAGGATGGTTCTGGATCCTGATCACATGATATGCATACTTTGGGACTGTGGTTACTTGCGATCCCATGTAAGGGAAAAGACTGATTTTATTAGCATTGAAGAGCTTTCCTTTTGCTCTTACTTGACGAATCATATCTCACAGCAAACATCCTTCCATGCTTCATGAAGGGTTGATAATCCATCATTCCAAGTAAATACCATTGAATACATAAATATGAACCTACTTTCTTCCATATCACCTTGATTTTAAAGTTTGTTTTGTTGAAGCAGAAAGTGCAGACAAATCGTGGACATGCTCTTAAAATAACCATCCAAACTATTTCTCAGCCTGACATGTTAATATTACCATAAGTTCTTATAAAAATAAGTATGTCCATCGTGATTTTTCCAAAACACTTGATTTCTTTTTCCCAAGTGAGAAGGCTAACTAATTGCTAATACTAGTTTTGGAAATCTGGCACAAAAAACACAGCTATTTGACTGTCTAATAATAAAACAGAGACAATATAAAATATATTTTCTAGTTGTTTATTATATTTTTCAACTTCAGAACATAAATTTCACAAAAAAACCTCACCACAGTAAGCCTGTAGTGTATAATCCAGCATGAATCATTTAGATCAGTGTTTCTCAACCTTGACACTTTAAATCTTGTGAATGTCAACTTCCAGAATCACCCCAGTCAGCTATGCTATGAATTCTGGGAGTTGAAGTCCACAGGTATTAAAGTAGCCATGGCTGAGAAACATTGATTTAGATTACTAGAGCTAGCTCTTAAAAATAAAACGAACATGAAAACTAGTTTCAGAGCCACTAGCTAGACCAGAGCAGGAAATCAATTCCACAAGAAGGCTAAAAGTACTTTTAGTGAGACTGGCTATCATAATCGAATCTTGCAAATCTGATTGTGTTGTACCTTCTCTTCTTCTTTATCATTCAATAAGTTAGGGAGGCTTCTATCTGAGAGGCTTCTGAATCTTATTTGGCTGTTGTGGACTTTATTTTCAGCTCTTTCTGCCTACCTTTTTCACACATCTCGGGCCAAGTCATTTTTTTATAGCCAGTCAACAGAAGCTCATTATTGCTTGATAAATTAAATCAAAGAAGCAATTGCCCCAAATAAACATGAGGCATATGTCCTTAATAGATCAATGACACAAAACCACTTTGCTTAGCAACCATAATTAAACCCGAAACTATGATCGCTTAACGGCCACCATCACTAAGTGGAAAATTATGTGTTTCTGACTGGCTTAAGGCCTTCCCATTTGTAAACCACCATGGTTATTAAGCAAAATATCACATGACTTCCTCCTTATTGAGTAACTCTTTTGTTGTAAACCAGTTGCAAAGAGCCCAAGTGGCAGTCACATAGCTATGGGATGCAGCAATGCTCATAAATGTGAGGACTGGTTACAAAGGAATTTTTTTCATAAATGTGACTTTGAACATTTGCTAAATAAGGCAGTCAGTGAATGAGGGGGTACCTGTACTTTTTCCCCACCTTATGTTCCAATGAAATCAGGGAAGAACCTGCCTGAATTATTTTGAATACTACCTTGCTTCCCAGAACTTGATGAAAGTTTCAGCCCTCTTTGTTTATACAATGGTTCTTCCCCATTTCCTTCAAGGTCATCATTAGGTCAGTATATTTTAGAGAAGCTATAATAAGGTGAATAAAAACCTCTTTGTTTGCCAGCTTTTGTACAGACACAGTTTTTTTTAATGTAAGCATACTTCTTAAGGACAATTGAGAGTAATATATGAAGGACTTTATATCAATGGTCTGCATGCCAAATCACAATAACTCTTCAATATATTCCATCAGTTCTGCACCAAAACCTGAATCTCTTGTCTGACTATCTCTTTTAAGAGCAGGATACAAAACTTCAGGAATTTTGAGTTTAATATTGGATTAATTTGAACCAATCACAATATTTCAGTCACATCTCTATTTACAGTATGACAATAAAATAATGAAAGAAACAATTCTGATTTTTTTTGAGAAAAAACATTGTGATAAAAATATAATACATAAACTGTAGAAACAGACTATGAAATATAGACATGTACAACACTAAGTTCAAAAACAAATGGCAAATCTTATGTCAAGAAGCAAGCAGAAGAAAAAAAAAAAAGGAAATCAAACTTCACAAGATGATCTACTATTCTTCAACAAACCAGCTAGTTTATTTGTACAAATGAGATGCCATATTAGCATGTCTCCAAATCCAGATATAGTCAAGTGCTCTGAATTCACTAAAGGAAATTTCAGGTACTATTGGATTAAGGATGAAGCAAGATGAAAGTAAATAACTTATCTAAAATTGTATCTATACCAAGACCATTCCTGGTACACAAACTTAATATTGTGAATTTCTCAATTCACAGTAATATTTTAAACTTAGATCAAAAAGTATTATAACAGAGTAATTAAGAAAGGTGTGTGTGTGCATGTGCATGTGTGTGTGTGTGCGTGTGTGTAAACACACACGCACACACATATAAGTAATTTGGAGCTTGCTGAATATTCCCTTCCCCTGGAGAAATGGTATTGAGAGATTGTAAATAATTAGATATAATTTATAACATAAAAACAATCTATCCTGAAAAGCTTACAACTGAGCTCTACACTCTAATTGTAAGCAAGGTCTCCTATATCAATAAAATGTATTATTCTAGTTATAAAATGTTTTCACTGAATTGGTAAGGCCATTTATAAAATATGATTGTTAAAATTTGGATAATATATACTTTATCAATTTTTTTCTGTTTGCAGTACAACCTAATTTTCTTCGCTTTCTTCCACCTTTGTCCCCAGTCCCAAATATAGCTCTCTGCTAATGATGCAGATATCTCATGGATAGCAAATGGAATCAGGCCTATGCAGCTTGTGAGGTCACTCATTGTGCTTGAGGAAACAAATGTTGTGCAGTTGTGACCATGTGGTCTTTCAAATGTGATATCTCAATTTCCATTAGAAATCTTTGTCATAGGAACGTGTGACTAGAATTCATGATTCCTCTTTTAATTTGGGGGACACAGTCCACAGATATTATTGTATGAATAATAGAACTCCAGTTTCCATACAAGGTATAAAAATCCATATCTTAACAGAAGGGGAAAGGATGTATGACTATTCCAACTACTCTTTTCTACCCTGATGCTAAATGACCAGCCATTACTTTGTATGGGGAGAATAGGGTTACTTACATTAACTTCGGTTATAGCAATATCAACGACGCTACCAACAACAATTAAGGCATCAAAAGTGTTCCATGCATCAGTGAAATAGTGCTGTTAGGACAAGCATTCAGTAGCACGAGAAAACAGAAACAGAAAAGAAAGAGAAGAAAAGGACAGTGTTATAACACAGAAACACAATGTACCAGTACTGCATCTTTCCATCTCAAATCTGAGAAAATGGGAAGCAAACTATGAATTATGTCTGTCCTGCATTTGGGGTTAAGAAAATATCCAAAGTTCTGTGACTTGTCCAAATAACACAATAAAAGGGGGAAGGGAAAACAGAGATAAAGAAAGACCAGGGGGAAGGAGAAAGAGAGAGAGAAAAACAGCACAGTGGGATTGCGGGTGTTTGCTTGGAAATACTCACATCGGCTTCACTGAGAACGATGTCTACTATGCTGCCAAGAACGACGAGGGAGTCAAACGAGTTCCAGGCATCACTAAAATAGCCCTGAACAGAGCAGGCAGGGTGCAAATGTTTGTAATTACATATAAAATGTCAGAATATTCGCATACTTCTGTTTAACTTTTTCATAAACAGAAATTACATCAAACAAAAAATTTGTGGCCTCATGAGAAGAGAATAAACAATATTGCCTACTGAAAGAAAGGCTTATATGTGACATGACACCACTGCCATATGCTGACACAGTTCTGCAGCAGATGGTTTATGTTGTAAATATGGACATAGGGTACTGGCAGTATGAGCAAAGAATATCTGCGCTCCACACTGTTCCAAGGACAATTCAGAGAAGAATATTAAAATCTAAATATGATTTCATGCTTCTATTTGGTTTACGTCTGCAAACTAATATGTTGCAACACCAAACATAAAGAAGTGTCCCTTAACCTGTGTGTAGAGTTATGTTTTAAGCAAAATCACTCCAAATCTCACTATGTAGATAGGAAAACAGGAAAATGGGTTGCACAGTGCCAGACTATTTCCCATCAGAGTGTATTTTTTAAAAAACTTTGACTGTGTTCACATGGCATGCTTAACTCGTCAATGGTAGGGTTAATGGTTAGCATGTTGTGAGAACACCTATGCTCAGCCATAAGATAAAAAGGGGTAGTTTTAACATAAAATAGAGCCAGAATAGTTGGAGTTTGCCAACAGTTTCAAAAACAATTTTTTGGTAGGTGAGCTTCCTACAAAGATGGCTGCATTTTGGATAGAAATGGTTTAAGTCAGTTATGTGATATGAACTAAAACCTTGACTAATTGTTTTGAAAGGTTTCAAAACAATGGTGGGATTCAAAAAGTTTTACCACCAGTTCGGTTGACGTGGCTTGGTGCATGTGCGCACAAAATGTGCACTTTGCGCAGGTGCAGAGGCATTGTGCAGGCGCAGAGGCATTCCAACTCACCTCCTGCAAGCCTGCGCTCTCCCGGTTGCTTCAGCAGCTGCCATGCAGAACTCTGCTGTGCCACGCAAAGCAGCTGCACTTCAAAAGCAGAGGATAAAGGTGAGTATGGGAGCCCAGGTGGGCAGGTGAGTCCAACAGCAGAACCAGCAGAGAACCAGTCTCCGCTGCTCATTGCTGCTACCGGCTCAGCAGAACCGGGTTGAACCAGTAGAATACCACCACTGTTTCAAAAAGAAAATTCTACAGATCTATTCAAAAGGGCTAAGGATTAAACCACAGATCTTCTGCCTAAAAGCAAGTATTCCAGCACTAAACCATGATCCTTCTGATATTGTGTATGATTAATAATGCCCAAAATGAATTAAAAATTGAACAAAGTCAATTTGACATACAATATGAGAACTTTTAAGAATAACTGTGATACTAATGGGCAACACACAGATCCAGTGCCTGTTTTAATCAGCTTATATGACTCTTTTTAAAAATAAAATTATCTTTCCAATTCCAACATGCAGTTAGTGCTCTTTGAGTCCTGAACACAGGAAATAAATAAAAAATAAGCCAGCAGAACTGATATTTCCAAATAAGAAATAAATCTTTGCTGTCTCAATAACAGGTGCTTCATGACTGTATTGTTTGATCAGCACATTTCAAGAGAAAAGCCAGATGGATGTAAACAAAGTTGGATCATGAGAAGGTTGCAGTCACAAATGAGGAGTACCTCAGGCAAAGTATGGGCACTCCAAAATGCTTGCCAATCCTTAACCAGAGAATGCTTGAATGAGCCCCTGTTTTACTAAGTCACTAAAGGATTATTGGAATTTTAAACTGCATGTCACATATTAAACACTTAAAGTACACCTTTCCCATGCTCAATATTGTTTTCAGCAATATGTAGGGGCAAAGCAAGCAAATACAAATAAGAACACAACTCAAAGAAATTGAGATGATTCCAGAAAAAGGAAAAATGCAATATATGGACAAGTCACAGCAAATAAACTCACACATCTCATAACCTTCATCACTGCAATAACCGAAGATGAAATTACTTACTAGGTATCTTTTCTTTTTTGGCACACAAATCTGATATAAAATGGCAAGGGAAAACAATTCTATATTTGGTTACAGAATGCTTGGTTTTCATGACCTCATGAACTTTGCAAATAATTTATGGTATTCAGTTTTTTTTTCATTGGAATACAAGTAGTGGGATGGCTTGTAGCATAAAACATGATATTGTCCCCCACTCCTTTATTGGTAAGTTGCTAAACTTCTGTGAACTGAGTATGCCCATCTGGAAAAGAATTCCTAAGTTTAAGCAGCTACTGACAAAGTTGAGATTCTTGGCTCAACAGACATTCTGATTCCAAAGGTGGCCTTATATGGAAGAGACTGTCTTCTACTGGAGGTTCATCTCCATTCAGCATGTTGATATTGGAGGACCAGATTTTCATCAGTTTTGAGAGATGACATGGTTTCACTCCTAGTTCAAAGTATAATTGACTACATGATGAATAATTGACATGATTTATGCATCTACAAAGCCTGGGATTAGATTGGATCCATAACCATAATAAATCCAAATTGTTATATGAATAACAACTGAGAACGTTAAACTACTGGTTTAATAAGTCATATTAAATTTCTGGAGTCCATTTGCTTATTTGCAAACCGTTCATAAGCTAACAGTGCTTCCAAATGTGTCAGTGCCCACCTACAAACATATGCCTGTTCTATTTGCTGTTCTCTATATTAAAAATCTCTAAAATATTTGTGGGATGAGGACACTATTTTGTGTTATACTATTACAATGGTTAAACATGCCTTGACATTGACATTCAATATGTTTGGGAGTGTAATATATGTTCATAATTATCAGAAAAAAGTGGATTTATAACATTAATATATTACTTATTTATATATTATCAGCAATACATTTTTTTAAAAAATGTTTCTTCATTCTATTTCCTGCAGTTGCATCAACACTTTTATCAGATTTAAGATTTCTGGTGAAGATATTGTTTTTCTCATGATTAACCATGAAAAACTCACATTTATCTATGTGTGCTGATCTAAGCAAAAAATACTTGTAAATTAAAAAGAAGCAACTAAAAAAGAAATGCTAATTAAACCCTACATAATCTCTTACCTTCGGTTTAAATGCAATGAGTTTCAAAACCATTTCAACAGTAAACACTGCAGTAAACACCATATTCAGAATATCCATTGCATCATTAAAAAGTTTAGACTGTCCATAGTGCTATGAATAAAAGAAATGAGAAAAATATTAATATAACTAAATATTTTTTCAGGCAATCAAAATAAACACATCTCTAACACTCTAATGCAAATCTTATACTAAAAAGATTAGTATGTTATTCTATGTTGTTAATATTTCACAAGGACAAGTTTGGAAAGTACAGCAGAAAGGCTAAAAACCAGGAGATAGTGAGTTGCAGACCTTCCTTAGGCACATAAACCAGCTGTGTTACTTTGGACCAGTTATTCTCTCTCAGCCCAATCCACCTCACAGGGTTGTTGTTGTAGGGAAAATAGGAGGAGGTAAGTGTATTAGCTATGTTTGCCACCTTGAATTATTTATAAAAATAATAAAAGTGGGATTAAATATAAATAAATAATTAAAAACAAACATATGATAGTCCCTTATTGCCCAGCTAAAAATAGCATTCATTTGTTGGCACTTTCTAAATTTACTATGAAATTTATTATGATACTGATATTGAAAAAAATATTGTTCCCTATAACAAGACATTATTTCTCCCAATATTAGGAAATAATTGGTCTCAACATGTATTAAATCATCTTAAAATATCATTTTTTTCCTAAATCCAATTGTTCTTTACCTCCAGCTCCTTAAAGAAAATCAATCACTACTGATATTAAATATGACAATCCAATTAAGTTTGCTCTTAAGCAAAATTTGTAAGCAATTCTTGAAAGCTAGCTTAATAGTAAATCATGATTTCTTTTAATCAAATCATGTTATTTGTTAAAGAAACCACAATGCCTAGATTTACATCTCAATTGTTTAAAAATCATAATGAGTACCTTTGCAAAAAAGCACCAAACGAAAAAACTAAATGAAAAACATCATGACTTGGCATAGCATGTAAATTCAAGTAAAACCAGTAAAAAGGAACTGACTAGCTTTGACCAGAATTAAACTGGAAGCTGGTAATTCAGCAATTGGCTGAATTTATATATTGTGCTAAAATGCAATTTCTTTTCATTTTGGCTTGCAGAATAAACCGGTGTGGCTTGATCCATAAGCAATGGTTCACAAACCACAGTGGGTGGGTTCATTGATGCCTGTAGCAAGCCAAGATGAGACCAAATTGCTAAAGTGAGCACTGTGACATCACAATGTAAGCACTACCTTTTCATACTACAGTAAGATTGTAGACAAGTGCAAGTAGTCTTTGACTTACAATCACCATTGTGCCCAACATTTCTGTTGCTAAGTGAGACAGCTGCTAAGTGAGTTTTTCCCCATTTTATGACCTTTCTTGCCACAGTCGTTAAGTGAATCACTGCAGTTGCTAAATTAGTAACATACTTGTTCAGTAAATTTGGCTTCCCTACTTGTCAGAAGGTTGCAAAAGGGGATCATGTGAGCCCAGGACACTGTCGCTGTCATGAGTCAACTAGCCAAGTGTCTGAATTTTGATCATGTGACCTTGGAGATGCTGTAATGGCTATAAGTGTGAAAATGGCCATAAGTCACCTTTTCAGTGGTGTTATAACATTGAGCAGTCACTAAATGAAATGTTGTAAATCAAGGATTATTGGTATACAAAAGTATGGATTTGGGATTATGTCACTGTGATACTTGTTTCAGTGCTCTGTTCCCTTGTTCACTGATAGATAAGTTCACAGAACATTCCAACACTAAAGCAAATATGAGGGCTATCCACAAAATAGATTACATTTTGCGAGAGAAAAAAAACAAAGTGTAGGAAAAAAAAATATTACATACACTTGAAAGTGACACTTAAATACTACTTTTCAACATATTCACCGAAAAAATTGAGGCACTTATCATAGCAGTGAACAAGCTTTGTAATTCCATTGTCATAAAATTCAGCCGCCTGAGATTTGAGCCAGTCATCATGCCTGCCCGCAGTTCGCATCGTCATCAAAGCGCTGTGTTCCAAGCTAGATCTTCATCCTCAGAAACAAGTAGTAGTCGCTTGATGCAAGATCGGGGCTGTAGAGCGGATGAGGAAAAATCTCCCACTTGAACGCATTCAGGACTTCTCGAGTGCAATTTGCTGTGTATGGTCGGCATTGTCATGCAAAACAAAATTTTTGAGCTTAACTTTCCTCTACGCTTGTTTGAATTGCTTTTCTTAGTTTTTGCAACGTTTCACAATACCTCACAGAGTTTATTGTTGCACCATGTTCCAGAAATCGATAGGAAGCACACCTTGCCTATCCAAAAAACAGTCGCCATAATCTTCCTTGCAGAGAACGTTTGCAAACATTTTCTTGGTTTTTGGGGGAATTGTTGCACCCCCACTCCATAGACTGCAATTTGGTCTCGCTGTTCACATGTTTGACCCAAGTCTCGTCTCCATTATGATTCGATCAAGAAATGAATCTCCATCTTTGTCGTAAGAGTACAGAAATGTCAATGATGCGGCCATACACTGACTCTTGTGGTTTCTGTCAGGATTTTTGCCACCCATCTTGCACAAAATTTGGGGTAGCCTAGCTTCTGTGTCACAATTTCATGCAACAACTGCGTGAAATTTGTGGAAAACTAAGCGAAAGTTCCGTTACTGTGAAATGGCAGTTTTCACGAATCTTGTCATCAACTTTCGCGGAGCAGTTCATCAGTCACAAGCTCGGGCGTCCACTCCGTTGTTCATCATGAACGTTAGTTCGTCCATTTTTAACTTAATGCACCATTGGCGACTCCACCTTCAGTGATGATGTTGTCCCCATACACTTCACACAGTTGCTGAAAAAATTCAATCGGTTTATGGTTTTTTGCCAACAAAAGCCTTATCACTGATCACATCTCACAACTTGCAGGATTTTCAATTGCAGCACATATTTCAACATTTGCTGTGAAATAACGGGCAATGATACAAACTTCCCACTAGCACGACTAGATGCAGACTAAGTGAGGACACAACAAGACCAAAGATGGCCGTGCTAGCTCTGCCCCTTCTTGCTACAGACAAAAACGTAATCTATTTTGTGGATAGCCCTCGTATGATGGCTTAGTATGAAATATAAACCCAGACAGAGAATCTCACTGTAATGGTTAAGCATTTTTTCAAGGACTGGTTGAAGGGAAAAAGCACACAACTAAATGCCTGCTTCAAATACAAAGATTAAATATATACAACTACTGTTGCATAGGGAAATTTAGAAAGTCCTCATTACTCAGGCTTGTAATTTTGTTACCATATTTTTTGTGAAAATAGTTTCAGTTAAATGTCCAATCCTGAATTCTAGTGAATGAAAGCAAGAAAGTTTTATTGGAAGTATTTTTGTTTTTTAAATTCCTTATAGAACAGACTTTTTGAACAATTATTGGGAGGCCTGGAGAATTTGATGACAATTATAAATGTGACCAAAAGTATTGGTGCTTCTCCCTTTTTCCAATTTGCTGTGAAACAAGTTGAAGCTGATACAAGTAAATGGTATACACCTCTTTTTATTCCACAGTCCGTAGCTGTGCTTTTGATGAATGACTTAAAATATTCTTGTAGCAATAGCAATAGCACTTAGACTTATATATCGCTCCATTATTACAGCCCTCTGTAAGCAGTTTTACAGTGTCAGCATATTGTCCCCAACAAACTGGATCCTCATTTTAATGATCTCAGAAGGGTGGAAAGCTGAGTCAACCTTGAGCCAGTGAGAATCAAACTGCCGAACTGTTGGCAGCTAGCAGTCAGCAGAAGTAGCCTGCAGTACTGCATTCTAACCACTGCATCACCACAGCTCTTGTAAATAATAGACTAGAATTAAAAATAATTTTCTTAAGATTTTAATAAAATAATAATAATTCCAAAACTACAGATGAAATCCACTGTTGCATGTGAGGGTACTTTCTGATCCTTTTGTCTGTGCCATCTTGCAGGCATTCCTAAATCTGCAGGAAATGCTAACCATGTGCAGGATAATTCTAAATAAACAGGTATAGAGGATGATTCTAAATAAAGTGAGAGGAACAAACTAATTGTAAAATAAAATGGCCATACCCAATTTCCTTAGGTAAAGTGGCATCTTGTTTCATTCCTACCTGCATAGCCAAGCAAAGGGTGTTGAGCATGATGAGGACAAACATGATATATTCAAAGACAGTAGAGTTCACCATATACCAGAATTTGTACTGGTAAGGATTTTTTGGAATGTATCGACGCAGCGGCCGGGCTTTCAAAGCATATTCTACACACTGACGCTGAAAATAGTAGAAATACCAACATCATTAACAGGAATCTTAGTCCAGAACTATCTGTCTGTGATTCAAGTTTTTATTTCAGAAACAAATCCATTGGAGTTCCATTGTAAAACAGTTCCATTGCATCAATGGTTACATCCCATAGGCAGAGACAGAAGGAAAGATCTATTCCAAACATATAGTAGAACTAGACTGTGGTCACAATGTACCGTAACTGTTAAATTCAATGCTTAAAACTAGCTCTTGGATCTGTAGCTCAAAATTTGCTTTGTAATGGCAAGGAAGGAAACATCAGAATTCTGAAAATCATTATGTATTAGATTATAATATTCAAATAGATTATTAGATTTTAATATTAAAATAAAATAGTTTTATTACCTGATTTTTATCAAGTTCACAGTTTTTGTATTCTTGTTCTCCCTGTTCTTGGAATGTGACAATGACGAAGCCAACAAATATGTTCATCATGAAGAAAGCAATAATAATGATATAGATGATGAAAAAAATAGAGATTTCCACTCTGTAATTGTAGATCGGTCCTACATTCTCTCCATTTGAATCTATAGCTTTATAAAGAAGCCTGCATATTAAAGACAAATGAACAGTGGATTCTATCATCATGAAAAAAAGCAATTTCTAATCCTGGTTTAAATTTTCAAATTTATCTTTTGAAAGGAAGGCTCTTTTCTGGTCAAGGGACAACAGGGCAAGACGCCCCTCACTAAAGGTCCCCTTGTACAATTCAAAGCATATTATTTGCAAGTAAACTGTCATCCTGGTGGTAGTATCAACAATGAAAATGTGAAGGACTAGTAAATATTGTAATAATATTTACAGTCTGTTTAAAATGTAGAAGATGTTCCATCCCCTGCTCCATTAGTTCTGTAACATATTGTACCTATAAAATAGTACATGTTCATTACATCATTATTTCTAAAAGTCCCAGTCATAGTCTTCCCCAGAAGAAATCAATCATCTCTGAAAAGGCCAGTCAAAACAAAAAGCAAAACAAACTCTTTTGTAAATGATACACTTACGCAGGCCAGCCCTCAAAAGTAGAAACAGTAAAAAGAGCCATCATAGCAGTAAGGACATTATCAAAGTTGAAATCGCTGTTTTGCCATTGTCTCTCTCTCACCATTGGACTGTCCATATCTCCATCTTTATAAACAATAAATATTCCCCTATTGAAATGAATTGAAAAAAAAAATCAAATAGTTACTACTGACAATTATTTTAAAATTTCTTTCCATGTTTCTTGAAGGGCACATACGATAATCCTTTGCATGTTTTAGTAACCCGAATTAACAATGGGGAATCTTATAGCTCACCGAAATATTTCTACCTTTGTTGGTATTTCTATTGTATTTATATGACTAGCACTGATGATGTTACCTAGTTTGGGTAATAAAATGTCTGCAAGAAAACAAGAAAGCTCAGAGAGCAGTAAGGACCCCCTCATTTCAACATTGAGTTACAAACATTCTCCTTTCTTGGTATTGTATTTACAGTCCAGTTTTCTTCCAAAAACACACTTAGATATCTCTCCTGATTTTATCAACAAGTGTCTGGAGTAGACCATAGAATTACAGGGCTGAAAGGGAGTGATATAACTCTGGTGACAAGCTGTTCCATTGACTGTTCTCACTGTAAGAAAATTTCTCTTTATTTCTAGGTTGGATGTCTCTTTTATAAGCTTTCACCCAGTACTTCTTGTCCTGTTTGCTGATGCTTTGGAGAAAGAGGCAATCCCCCTTTTTTGTGATAGCCCCTGAAATATTGAAGACTGTTATCATGTCCCTCCTAATCCTACTCTTTGATTGGCTGAACTCTTTCAACTGTTCATTATATAATCTAGCCTCCAGACCCTTTACATCTTTGTTGCTCTTTTCTGCACATATTCCAAGACCTTTTTGTATCATGGTGACCAGAAATGTACAGAGTAGTACAAGTGTGGACTTACTAAAGAAATATAAAGCAGTATTATCACTTCCTGTGATCTTGCTGCTATCCCTCTACTGATGCAGTCCAGGATTGCATTGGCTGCTTTGGCGGTTGCAGCTCAAGTGGTGGTCCATTAGGACACCTAGATCTCAGTTACTACTATTGAACCAGGAACCACCTGCATTATGTACCTATGCATTTGGTTTTTCTTGTCTAAATGCAGGATCTTTCTCATCACTGAACTATATATTGTTGGATAGGGCACAATGTACAAATCTATCAAGATCTTTTTGAATCTAGAATCTATCTTCTAATAGTTAGATTCAGTCCAGCTTGTTGTTTTCTGCAAATTTGATGACTTCCCCTTCTATCCCCTCATCTAAATCATTTATGAAGATGTTGAAGAATACTGGGCTCAAGAAAAGAACCTTGGGATACTGTACTGCATGTACATGTAATTCTACTGGAGGCATTTAGTTACCTCTGGGGTCTACCAGGTACTTGAAGCTTTATATTCCATCTAAAGTCTGAACCTTGGGAACTATACTGCTTCTCAGCAACATTTGGAGACCCAAAATCTTCCCATTTTTTTGTTATTCTAAAAAATGCAGGTAGGAAAATATTCTTACCGGCAGTCCACAGGATTTTGCTTTGCTTCATCTGTGCATCGATAGAATTTTCCCTGTGTATAAAAAAAGCGTAGCAATAGAATCCAGAGTAACATTCCTATTTCAAAAATGTTGAAGTATCTCCACAAACTTCACCAAGCCTGATGAGGAATGATTTACAAGACCAATTTTTGTCTATTATTTGGTTTTACTAAGCTCTGGATTTGTTTCCCCTTGTTCTTACCTTAAAGAGCTGGACACCAATACATGCAAACATGAACTGGAGTAGAGTTGTAACGATCATTATATTACCGATAGTTCGAATGGCAACAAAGACACATTGAACAACATGCTGTAGAGAAAGAAAGAAAGAAAGAAAGAAAGAAAGAAAGAAAGAAAGAAAGAAAGAAAGAAAGAAAGAAAGAAAGAAAATCAGTTCAACTTTTATTTGGTATGTGATCACTATGGTTAATAAAGTAGTACTTCATTTTTAAGATATCAATAAAAGGTTTCATCTGATATTTTAAATTATATCTTACTATATCTATACTTAGAATGGGGACACAATAGAAAAAAGACATCTTACATTCTACAAATTCATTCTCACTATTAAGCAATCATAAATAGCATATAACAAAGCTAATCATGAAATATTAAATATATCTAAAACAAACTCTGTTGAACTTGAACTCAACAAGGCTTATTTATTCCCAAAGAATATGATTAGGACCTCAAATTTTCATTTCTAGAAGATAGGGAAGAAAGCTTCATTCCTAGATAGGCTCAACATGTCTTTTAGATAAGCTAAGATCGTGAATTAAAGATCAAGAAATAGGATGAGGTAATGGGTGTACAATCAAACCACTATTGGAATTCAGAAATGAGAGTTACAAAGCAATCTAGATGAAAGAGAAAATACAGGAATACACCCCAAAGCTTAAAAAAATATTTAAAATATTTGGAAAAAATATTTGGAAAAAAAGAGCAAGGCATCATTAAAACCAATTGAGAAATATGAAGCTCAAAATGATACAGACAGAACATGGATTTATTTGATCTAAAAGTCCTCAAAACATTCTTAAGGTAATCTCTGTTGAGGCAATTGACATATTAGGCTATTATTATACTTTTATTAACAGAATATACACTTTTCAAAGAAAATTCAGATGGAAACCTTAAGTCCTTTTGCTCTGTTAATAGCCCGTAATGGTCTTAAAACTCTTAAAACTCTCAGAATCTTCACAACTGATATAGCACTTGATCTAGATGAAAAGTACAACAAATAATACATTAGTTTGACATGACTTCATGCTGCTCAATTAATATGATAAAGTTAAGTAATATTCATGCATATAGCAGCCCTTTAATTCTAAAATTATTTGTTTCCAAGAAAAAATGCTGATAGGGTTCCCCCCCCCTGTTATTTTACATCTCTTTGATGCAAAAGAATCTCTTGGAATGGATAACACCTTAATAAACCATTCCTTAATGCTTAATTCCGAAATAAAATGAATAAAATAAGGCATAGGCAGCTTACAATTGGTCCCATCCAGTTTTTAATAGCTACACAATTTGTTTTTCCTTCCAAACTTAAAAAAGCCAATACCAAAATTTTCCCCCATTTTTGCTATTTACTGTATTTAGGTAATATATATGGAAAATAATAAAAACATTTGCATTTTTATCTCTTAGTCTAGATGACTTAAAATAATAATAAAAAACACAATAATACAGGTAGTCCTTGACTTAACAACCACAATGGTGTACAAAATTTCTACTGCTAAGCGAGACAATTGTTAAATGAAATTTGCCCAATTTCATGACCTTTCTTGCCAAAGTTGTTAAGTGAATCACTGCAGCTGATAATAATATGGTTTTTAACTGAATCTGGCTTCTCACTGACTTTGCTTGTCAGAAGGTCACAAAAGGTGCTTGCATGATCCTGGGACATTGCATCCATCTTAAACAATAACCAGTTGCCAAGCATCTGAATTTTGATCACATGGCCACAGCATCGCAAGTATGAAAAACAGCCATAAGTGTTTTGAATAATCACTAAACCAACTGTTCTAAGTTGAGGACTACCTGTATTAATCTCCCTTTTTCATCTGTTCTTTTACAGTTGTAATCATCCCTTCTATTAGTCTCTCCTGTTTGTCTCTCTCAAAGGAGTTCCACAATAAAACTTTAATTAAAATGTTAATAATAAAATAAATATAACCCCTAAATGACAACACATTGTGAAATATAATACAGGCAATATATCCAGTATAATTGAATATATGTGATCCTATATAGAAAACCTGGTTGAACCAGCCTAAGCATCACATGCTAACATGGGATGGTGATAGAAAATACACAGAAGCTTAGTTAATCCCATCCTTACTTTCAAAATACCACAAACATATTTGTATTAGAACTGAGAATTGGGTGCCTTTGTGGCATCCTAGCCAAAATCTGTCCTACTGATCAGTTCTACCCATAACAATACAAAGGAATGCTGTGATGTCTATGTTTTCTCTGTCTTATTAAAAAATATATTATTGGAAACTCTGGCTTAACCAAACCCATCCTGGCTGGAGGAAATTAGGATCTAGTATCAATAGGCCCATGAACTAATGACCATACCAAAGACAATATTGTAATTTGAAAAATCAAATGGGGAAATAGTAAAGAACATGAATTAATGAATGACATGAAAGAAGAATATGTTGTCTGCTTGTGTCACTAAGAATAGGGAATCATGTAACAGGATTTAATGCAAATGATGAATACATGCATGAAATTGAAGGTATAGGTTTGATTTTAGAAAGGTAGGCTAAAATATCGGTCAGAAAATCTGGATTCATCTAGATTGTAATAATTTGTAAGTTATTAAAATAGAATTCTAGATATTGCAAAATACCTATTACTTCTTCATCTCAAAATACAGAGAAAGTGAAGCCATCAAGGTTGATATAGGATGCTGAGCCCACAAGATATGACCATTTCGGTACGATGGAGAAATAGTACTGTTTATATTCAAGTCATAAATGAATACAGTAAAAAACAAAATGAGTAATACTTACTGAATGCCAAATGACACAAGGGAAACACCTACTACCAACAAATCTAGCAAGTTAAAATAATTCCGGCAGAAAGACCCTTTATGAAGGAAGGCTCCAAACACAGTCAGCTGAAAACATAACAGTTACAGTTTGAATCATTTTACAAGATTTCTGCAGATAATGTATACTGCTTTCTATATTATTCAGAAAAAAGGGCTTCCTCTATTAAGATTAGAAATCTTGATTTAATATTACATCATAGCATTTTCACTCAAACTTTACTCAATTACTCAATAAAATTAAATACTAACATCTTAAAAACAACCATATGTTCGCTATCAACAGCTTTCATGCTCACATAATGCACCTACTAAGCATTTTAAAGTTAGGTTTATATATTGAACGGGTTTCTTAGAACACGGTAACACAACTTGCATTTCACCCCAGAAAAAGTTATAGTTTTAAACTATATTATATTGTAACTATGATAATCTTAATAGAAGAGAAAACTGAAAATGTATTATGAATATTCATATCATAGCTATTTTTTTCTTTTGGTCCTATCCATGTTTTTTGCAGAGATATTCCTCAAAGGCCAACTGTACTCTCAAAGACCAACTGCAAAAAGGAGATATTCTTCAAAGGCCAACTGCAAAAAGGTTATACACTTCTGTAGTAAAATATGGAAAAACACTGTTATACTTTGGAAGAATATAGTGATATATGTTCTTGCAAAGCATAATAATGCTTTGGAAGAACATAGTGATATACTCTTTTAGCTCTATGTAAAACTATTTCACAAAAAGTATTGAAAAATAACATGTTCTTCCTCTGAAAATTTAAGTTCTTTTATGATCTTTCTTTGAAAAAAAAAGAGAGAGAGAGAAAAGGAAGGGGGGAATTCCATCACAGAATGAGATGTTTTCCTTCTTCTGCCAGTTTTTAAATACAAAAGGGTTAAAATAAACTGCCAAATTGATGTGATGATAAAAAGAAACTTCTACATGTACCAAAGGTTTGAAAAGTATATTAAAACATTTGTAAAAAGTATCCTACCTGCATAAGTATATGGAATATAAACAAAATATAAGTATATGGAATGTAAACAAAAAGTAACAGACTTTATTGCTAAAGTTGTGCTTGAGTAAACAAGGATCAATGAACAATTTTAATACCTTTAAAAGGATTTCCACAGTAAAGATGGCTGTGAAAGCATAATCAAAGTAACCAAGTATCTGCAAAGAATAACATGCCATAGTGAGACATTTAATTACAAGTGCTCATGTTAGAATTTACAATTTTGGATATATATTCCTATATACAACTTTCAAGTCTACTATATACCTGGGATTTCCTTATGGTGTCTAACTTAGTGTCCAACTTCCAAATGCTATTCAAAATCAAGCCTACTTAACTTGTTTTCAAAGATCAGTCACATTCACACACACACAACATGAAGAAAACTACTTTTACCTCCTAGGATCAAAATGTATACAACTACCGTAGATATCTTCATGATTACTTGTAATAAAATTATATAATTTTACATGGATGGAATTATTTTCATTTTTTCAATGTTGAGGATGTTTTCCCTTCTCCTTGGTATGCATATCTAGTATTGCTATGGTGACTTTTTTTAAAGAAAGTGTTTTTGAAATCATAGCATAGGAAAGATCTTATCATTTGGGGGCATGCTTAAAGTTAAAGTGGGTAACTGTAGTGATATTATGACATTGCCAAACAATTATTAAATGATTTTAAGAAACTGGAGAAATAAGCACCTTCAGTTACTACTTAAATCTCCCTTGAGTGGAATTCAAATCTGTTGAATATATAGATACATCCATTTTATTTTCAAGGCAGATATAGTTTGTCATGATATTTTGTAAGTTCCTAGCCTAGTACATATAATCCAAGAACTAATGAGGTTGACTCTATTTTCAATATTCCATAATTGCTTATTCTACAAATATAGAAAAGGTAAACTTTATCCATGTAAATTTCTTGTCTCTGCCTTTTAGGTAGAAACAATCATTGAAACAAGACAGTGTCAACTTGGAAATGAATTGATCCTGTAGCAGCCATTTTCTCAGTTTCTCAGCTTGACACATTTGGGGGGTGAGAGATCTTGGAATGTCAGACCAGACATCAACAACTTACTGTCTTGTGGGAACCAAGGTCATCCCAACAGGTACTAGCCAAAGACTGCAAGGTGTTACCAAGGAGATGCCAGAACACTTAATTGGACAATGTGACTTGTGACAAGGAGGGAGAGACCCATCTATCCTTTAATTATACTGAAAGCATGGGAATTAGCCAGGGCTGGTTTTGTTTGTTAACTGTGTTGAAATGATGTACTCAATAAAGCAGTTAGCTTCTTTGAGAAACTAAAAGTCTCAAGAGTTGCTGGATTGGTTGGATTCATTATTCAGAATCTTGAGATACAGTCTCATTAAATCTAAATGTAATTTGAAACACACACATACACACACACAAACACACCAAGAAGCCATAGCTAATTCACAAATTATAGATAGGCTACATATTGGATTATATATGCCATCATACCGTGGGAGACAGAAAACATATTAATTTAAATAATGTAAACCTACATTTCTGGAAATTTCAACTTCTTGAAAACAATAACCAGAGCTGATCCTGCATAACTCACAGGATCAACTAAATTCAGCTAGATGGTGCCATCTCCTAAAATATTCATGGACTAGTCTACTTTGAAAGACACAATTATAAAGATCATACATACAGATAGTTTGTAAAATCTAATTTTTCTTACATTATTTCGAAAAGAATGACTGCGAATAGGGTCTTCAGCTGCAAGGGAAGCACTGCTGAGCATGATGAAGACAAGAATGAGGTTGGTAAAAATATGGTGATTGATTAATCTATGACAACCCACTCGAATCCTGAAAAACAAGAAAAGAAAATGAAATATTATGTTATGACCAAGTTAATTACTCATAAATTATAAACAAAGGCAAAAAATGCTCATCTGAATATCACTAAAATGGAAATCGGTTACTCTTATTAACTGTGTTGATAATTCAGCAAAACTTTAAATGTATTAGAATACTGCATATATTCTATTGAAAAGCTATTATATGTTGGATAGTACAGTATTAAAACACAATTTGCAACATTCTCCATTTAAAGTATTCTTGTTAGACAATGTATCATTTGGCATGTTGAAAACACAAATGTTTCACAATACTGGTAGGAGTTTGATTTGAAAACAAATTCCATGTTTAAAAAAATATTTAATTATATGTTCAATCTTGCGTTAGATAAATCAGCAGAAGCTTTAGTTGTCATATGTTCTTATCATTTTTGGGGAAAAATAGTTTTAAGGGATATGCTTTAAAAGATTATTTACGGGTTTGTACTGCTGAAAATAAAGAAGGAGCTGCCTTCAGGAATTGGTGTCATCTTCTCCTTCATATTAAGTTCAGATATTCTTCGGGGTCGGGGACCTGCAGGTACTTCGGGCTCTTCTTCTTCCTCCTCTTCTTCCTCTTCACCTACTTTATAGTGAAACTTTATTTATTACAAAGTAAATTAAAACATAATTCTGAGAAAATTCCATGCTCAAAATAGCCAGCAAGATCTATAAACTAAACATAAATATATATGTAAATATTAAATGAAAGAACATTTCTGAACTTCTCAACAGTATAATACCATTTACACTGTCATGCTTAAAAAAAAAGTGAGATTAGCTCTATAGCTTCTCTATAGTTTCTGGCTGACAGCAGTGCTTTTTGGCTACCTGTTTCTTTCTTGTTCTCAGTTTAAAATTCGTTAATTCTTTATTATAGTAACTGAACAGGATTCAACAGGTTAAGAAAGGACTTAAACAATTTCTATTTCGAGTAAGATGAAAAACAAGCATAAAATTTCACCTATATCATCAAAGTCATGAAAACAATGTATAAACAATTTCAGAGAAATTTTCCGCATTGGTGTAATTGAGTCATATTGGTCTAACAGGAGTAGCTGTACCTGAAATCAACCAGAACTGATTGGGAACTTCACCAAACATGGTGTTAAGAAACAGTGGTGAATGGAGAAACAGAAGTTTAATAGATTCAGTGGGTCCTTTTCCACAAGGGCACAATCTTAGCTCATCAGGAACTTTTTAATTTGCTCTTAAAATAGCTGTTGGGAAGGCACTGAAACATGCTAATATCAGCACTCTTTGAAGTTTAGGGATGGTAATGTATTTAAACATCTTGTTGGGTCTGAATAACAATTTGCAATCTTTTCATTGGAAAAACCATTAAGTTGTAAAAAGGTAATAAAATGCCTCCTAATCATTGATAAATTCCCTGCAGATGCCATTGCAACTCTAGCCCTTATATTATATTTTTCTTCTTTAATTAAAATGTGCCAGAAGTATATTTTAGTTTAGCCTTTTGTTTCTGAATCCAACAAGAGGAAAGGTCTTGCTGTGGGGAAGAAGAAATTATTTCAGGAATAACTTTGATGGTATTTGTGGCTGTATATTTTTTCATCCAATTTAAAGGTATGCAGAAGACACTAGATTGATTATAAAGATTATGTAAACCAAGGATTATCAGTGTTAGAATATCTTTAGTCCCTTTTTCATTTCCCCAGCCCCAAAAAAGGCTTTTTGAAAAGTCAGGGACTCTTCAGAATAGTATGGGACCATCATGGAGAAGGGAAATAATTGCACCATTCTAATGGATACTGTTTGCATTTCATAGAGTGAAAATGCATAGCCTCAGGATAATATTTATATGTATGTGGGTGTAGATGTATTTATACATACATTAGATTTAGAATTCAAATTACACAATCTTATAATTCAGCACTGTTATATACTTTATGAAAATGGTTTTTTTAATCATGTTAATGAATTTGGAGGTTTTTGCATCATGGCACATTTGACACAAGTCTTTCTGCCAATGTACAGAAGTGAGCTGGTACCTGGGATATCACAAGGTGGATATGGATCTTTGTCTTCTTCTTCTCCATATTCATTGATTGTAACCTCAAGTAACAGAAAAGTAAACATTTCAAAAGACGAAAGTAGCAGAGTAAACTGGTATAACTTGCTAATTTCAGCCCATTTCTTCATCTGTTTCTTTCATTTGGAAATGCCCAATGTCACAATTTTTTAAATCAAGAATTCTGACTGAATAAGTAAATTAATTAATTAATTAATATTAAGTCAGAATATCTGGCAGAATCCATACTATGTCAAATAGATAATCTAATATCTCTTATCATTAATTCAAACAGTTGGGTTTTTTTTTTCCAAACCAAACCCTTTCACTTAATTATTGTTAAGACAGATGGCATCTTGTGAATATCTGGCAGACTATTACTATAAAGCTCAGACAACACCAAGGACTTTGATTACTATAAAGTCAGGATGTAAATGGGAATCAAATCTTCATCTAGATATGCATTAAGAAGAAATTAGAGGCAGCTATTACATATATCCATTCTACGCTCTAGACTTATCACAAGGAGATCCAATAAACATGAGTCAATGCAGAGGACAAGGATTAGCTGGGTATCTGTGTATTCCTGAGTTGAAGATTTCTCTATAAAGGGGGATCAGATCTTAAGTACCTTAGTATCCTTGGCCTTCTTTGGTTCGCCCTCTGATTTGTCACCCTTTTTAGCATCCAAACTCTCTTTTCTACAAGGACCATAAAAACAAAACCATGAGAAAATTGACAAAAGATCCAGAGTCGTTGTCAATTAATGATTGCAATAAACCTGGCAACATATTATTTACAGCAGAAGTGAAACAGAGACAGAATAATTTTTTTCTATAACCTTATTTTATTTTGCATTATGTTAAACAATATTGCACAATTTAGGATAGTTTCAGCATTATTATTTGCTAGGTGGATGTTCAATAAAACATTCAGAGATGTATTCATAACTTAAATATTATAATGTATAAAATAATGCTTGTTCCTATTTCACTATGTGTATACAGTTCAAAATAACAATTATACCATTAATATGTTGCATCAAAAGATATAGAGAATGAAGGCAAATGCAAACCTTATTGTCATGCATAGAAGATTACATTTTCTTCTTTATTTATTTTATTTATATCCCACCTTTATTATTTTTATAAACAACTCAAGATGGCAAACATATCTAATATTAATCATCATCTTTTAATGACCCCATGATCCCTTGTGGGGTGGAGTCTGGGCAACTGAATGGAGCTGACTGATTACTGGCCAATGTGGAGTTATATTCAGCAGATATATTTTCATCATGGTCAGAGAGAGAAATATCTGCCTCTACCTTGGATTGAATAGCCTCCTGATTATGAAGCGAGAGCTCCACCTCCAGGCCATCACACCACTCAAACCAGGGGTAGGATTCAACCGGTGTTACTACTGGTTCAGTGATGTTTTGTGCATGTGTATAAAACAACCTTAAGCTGTGCTACCCAGACAGCTGAAAAGCGCTGCGCACTGGTGTGCAGCATTTGAAAAGCCTCTTTTTCCCTGCTTTCCCTGTGCCGCGCAAAGCAGCTGAGGTTGAAAAAGCAGGAAATAAAGAACAGATAAGCACCTGGGCGGGCAGGTGGGTCAAACAGCAGCAAACACAGAACCGGTTTGGTGTCTACTGCTCTTCAGAACTACCGGCTCTATAGATCCAGGCAGAACTGGTAGCATCCCATCCCTGACTCAAACATATCTAATACTACTAAAGGAGAATATTTGTAGCTCAGGATTGAAATTGCAGGGAGTGGGTGGGTTCCCTTGATGTTCCCTGAGCTGTTTTACATATTAGGTATTATCATCAGTGTTAGCACCTCTAGCACTGATTATGTTGCTCAGTTTGGGTAATGAAATGCCTGAAAGAAAACAACCAAGCTCAAAAAGCACCAAAGAACTCTCATATCTAATATTTCTTCTACCTCCTATTTTCCCCAGAACAACCCTGTGAGATGAGTTGGGCTGAGAAAGAGTGGCTGGCCCAAGGTCACCAACCAGTGTTCATGGTTAAGGCAGGACTAAATCTCCCACTTTCTAGTCTGGTGCCTTAACTACTAGACCAAACTGGCTCTTAATACTCTTGATGGGAAAGCATAATGATCTAGGTGGCCCTAAATTCAAATTACATAACAGACTACGCCCACCCTGATTCTAAATTGCTGAGCAGCTTCCCCTTTTTGTTCTTAAAATCCCATTCTTCTTCCAGATGGATGGATAAATGGATGCATGGACAGATGAGGCAATCTCTGAACACAAAATTGCAGCAACATTGTTTGTACCCTGTTTCTCCAACAATACGGCCTCCCCCAATAGGAAGTCACAGCATGTTTTATAGGCATGAAATGAAATTAAGCCCCTCCCCCCAAATTAAGGCCTATATTAAAACATGCAAAATGGGGGAGAATGAGGGGGAGCTTGCCATTAGGAAGTACTTTTGCTGCACACTCAGATATGGTGCTGCCTGCGTTGACCCCAATACGAAGTGCCCCACCAATGCCGAGGTCAACATCCAAGCTGTCGCCACCCGCCCGCCCGAAGATACAAAGGGGGGGAATTAAGTCACTCCCAAAAAGATGACCTAGCCATTTTTGGGGGGCTCAAAAAAAAATAAGACCCGGCCTTATTATACGAGAAACACAGTAGTTTGTGTCTCAGTTTTAAAGCCATTCACACCTTGAAGATTTGCACATATGGATGAATTTTGGTGGAGATTATTTGATAGAAAGAATGGAACAAGACATTTTCTGTGCCTATATGTTTTGCAAATAACATGATAATAATAAATTCCTTGCATATACAGTGTACTTTGCACCAGTTTTCTACTGTACTTATACTATCCAAATCTTCTCTTTCACAAGAATGACAAGAGAAAATGAAAACTACAAAAATGTGCATATGTGTGTGTGATTTTCTCTGTACCTGGCACTCTTTTTTCTCTCCTTTTCTTCTGCTTCTTCTTTCTGAGCTGTATTCAGACTTTCAGCATCTGCCAGGTTATCAACCGCAATAGCCAAGAATACATTTAACAGGATATCTAATTGAAATCATTTTAAGGATACTAAAGAGTCAATGCAAGTTCTCCCATTGACTTGAAAGTTCCTTGCACAAACCAAAATAAAAGGACATTTCTGTTTTATTTTTTATTCCCCTTAGTCAAGTTTTTGGTGACCAATTAATTATGGTCACCAATTAATTGGTGACCAATTAATTATGATTAATTTTCCCATGTTCTTCTTTTGTTGTATTTGTGTTTTGGTCTGTGACCGCAAATAAAGTATTATTATTTTTATTTATTATGATAGAAGTACAAACATAAAACTCTACAAAATTCAGAAAACAATTGTTGATTTTCATCCCAGTTTGTTGTTCTGATACATCCTTTTTCTTCCCAGTAGCTTTTCTTCCCTGACATGGAAACATCCCACCAAATTCACAAAATGCCACTTATGGTGCCTTTTGTTCTTTAGCCTTTTCATCTTCTATTTTGAATGATGTTATCAACAACATCCAAATATCAGTTTCTTGCATTTCTTGGCCTCTTAACCTATTTACTCTACTTTCATACATTTATTTTGAAATTTTTACATTTTTTTCTATCATGGTGCTGACTTTTACTTATCCTCTGAATGGGCTGAACTGTAGTGTAGCTTTCCAATTTTGAGCCCTGAATAAGCAGAGCAGGGACACTCATGGAGATTAGTACTCAGTGGGATCTAAAAGGATCTTGCTGAGAGCACAGGATTAAAATCAGACTTCACTCCCATAGGTTAGTCCTAGGCAGGGTAAGCTTGGGAACATAAGCTTTGTATGGGGAGGAAATAGGAGCAGTAGAGATAGGCATGTGCTTTGAAGTCCACTAGCAGCTTCAGTAGTATTTCATCTTAATTCATATTACTGCTGTTAAAATTGTTTTAAGTTGTATATTTATTAATTGCTTGAACAAAAGATAGTAATTTACTACAGAGATTTATCTATCTGATTTCTCTATCTGACCCTTCCTCTAATATATTTCACTTAATTAGACCTAAATTATGACCATTATATAGCCAAAACAGAAATATTCATTTGCTTTTTTCATGTTGCAGAATTTATTTTTTTAATAAAATGTCAAAAGCATGCTTGGGAGCTATGGCTTTAGCTTATTTCTTCTTCCTGGATCTACAATTCGTAAGAAGGGAAATACAATACTGTGTATTTTAAGAGAAAAACTGTTGTTGATCCATTTGGAATATAGCACACTGGGACTTTTTTAAAAATTCCCATGCTTCTTCTTCTAAACCTTTAAGAACTTTAACCAGTGCTTAATTATAAATGACTGATAAGAAGACAAGAATGTCTTCTTCATATGTTAATTTGAGAAGGAAGGATAAGAAGACATCTGGAATTAGAATATGGAAGACAGACTGGCAGACCGACAGGCACATTCATGCCCTTTCAATGTCCCTTCCATGACTTGGGAGGATGGCTGCAGTTTTTAAAGTGAAAGGATACAATTACCACAGATGAAGAGGATGATGAAATAAATACAGACTACCATTCCTGATGAAGATGGGCCTCCATATGCCATAATGCCATCATACATAACAGCATTCCAGTCTTCACCTGTTAGAATCTAAAAAATGAATTCTTTATTACTGAATTAGTATATATCATTAAAAAAAACCTTTAATAGCTCCTTTCACACCAGAAGAAGACAAATCAGTAAAACCCTTAGAGAATTACATTTTAATTATTTTATAAGATTGATGACACTGGTTATTTCTGAATGCATTATTTCATTCTTCTGCAAAATAAGGCATATTTTTGTTTGATTACCATTAAACACTCTGGAATATTCCAAGAAAAATGACTTTGTTAATGGAGGTAAATATTTCAAATGGTTTATCTCAGATTAATATTGACAGCAGTAGGTGAACATCCAACTGAGTTTATGGGGAAGAATAAATGTTATTTATTTATATAAATAAATAAAATAAATTTATTCTTAAAGATTGCTAAATATATATATATATATATACACACACACACATATATATTGCCATACATTACAACTGTGAGAATTTCAATTTTCCACCATTGGTCTTTAATTTTGACTTCTTATTCTTTGTGGACTTTTAAGTGATCATCTTAAAAACCACAAAGAAATATTACAAAATTATTACATCCAGTTATATCCTGACTGGGATTTGGTCCTATTTTTCTTATAGAATGATTCGAGGTTTGTTTTTTTTAAATTAAACCTTGCAAAACATACCATGTGTGATGTTGGAAGGAAACATTAATTTCAAGTCATTGTTTTCAGAAGGTTGACAAAATGCTCTAGCAATATATGAAATATTTAAAATTATTATTATTTATAAATTCAGATATCCTAGAAATAGAGGTTGTATTTACTAAATGTTACTTAACTTTTTTTTTGCATAGCTTCATAAAAAACATTTTTTAAAAAAGTATGGACATTTGGCGCTATTTCTATGATACTGTATTTCCTACCATGATGAATTCCAACAGTTATATATATATTCACTTTCTTGTACAAATGGGAGACATCAACCTAGCATTTCTGACATTTATTTAATGCAGTCTTTTCCAAGTCTTCTGTCATTCAGGCATAGAGAGCTTCAATTCATATAATTCCTAATCTACATTTTGAAATAGGAAAGTAGATAGTTATAGAAATTGATCCAAAATAAATCCAACCAAAAATAGAAAACCAACGTAACAAATCTTAAGCCTTTAAAACTCCCTGCATAAATTATCTCAGCAGTTTTTACAGCAAGCCTGGAAATTGGGTTTATTTTGCTAATAATTGTTCCATAATACTAAAGTTATTAAACCAGGATATTCCACAGGACCTGGCCACAGCCAGAACCCCAAGAAACATTCTCAGATCCCTTTTCTTTATTTTTTTGAAAAAGTTATTTGTGAGATTTTGAAATCCTGAAATATTTTGTCATTGTCTTTGTGTAAGATCACTCAAGATCACCCTAGGCGAAGAGTGTGTGATGGATAAAAGTGAATGAGGACCAGAAAAACCTAAGTGCAACGACATTCTCTACTATGAAACTTACAAGATCCTTTTGGGTCAGTCACAGTCTCAGTGTACCCTTCCCATAGAGTTACTATGGTAAAAAATGATGGAGGGAATGCTATGTGCATTGCATGGAAGAAAGCAGACTTTTAAAAGGAGGGTGGGCTTTGAATAGCTCTGGCTGGTATGCCGATTGTGATGTAACCTTGACCAGGATGCTTTGGCAACATTTACACTGATTAGATTAATGTAATGTGCTCTACATGGATCTGCTTTTGAAGATGACCTGGAATCTGCAAACTAATATAAATGCTGAAGCAAGATTGCTGCAGAGCTATCCTGCAGTTCTGCATAGAATAGTATCTATTTTGAAGTTAGTGCATTGGTTACCCTTAGGCTTCTGTGACCAATTCAAATGTTGGTCATTACTGTTAAGACTTTTCATAGTGTAGCACTGAGTTGCAAAAGTCAAGTTGAATCTTGAATTGTGGCTGATTTTAACTACAGTGTGGTTTCTTTAAGTAAGTCATCTAATTAAATTAAAGTTTGAAAGTTATCTTGCTCCAGTGACTAACAGACTAACAAGACTAACAATTATATGTCTGGCAAAATATAATGAAGTTTTTAATCCTTTCATTGTGAAGAGCTGAAATATGAGAGTCTCCATTATCATTATGTCCCAAAGCAATTGCCCTTGGCAAGAAAGCTAATTTTTAAATTGGATTAAAATATTGGCACATTAAATTTGATTATGTGCTATCAAATTGTTTTCAATTCATATCAACCATCTAGGTAGATTTTCCATCCCTAACTTGTTCTTTCATATACCCATCAACACTATAACTGAGTCTATTAAATAAAACTGTGAATGTGCTGATTAAACTGAGCATATTAGGAACCTTTCTACAATATTTCTATTGTAATAAGTAGCCTACTAAAAGAGCTCACGATCCTGAATTCTAAAGCATTGGTCCTTCAAGATTGGTTAGGAAAATTAACACGATATTGTTTTCAAATGTTCCGTTTAGATTCAGTATGATAATTTTTACTTGTTTTCTCCAATAATTCATAGCATTTTTTCCTGTTATGGTTTGTTTTGTCTGTGGAAGCTAAAGTAATAAGCATGGGTGTTTCCACTGATTTTATCTATGTGGTGACAATCCTTTGAAATATGTTAGGCTAAGAATTACTGGCCTGAAGTTATCTAATGAACTTTGGGATCAAATAAGGTCTGAAACTCCTTAAACCTGGTCCAGTTCCTTATCTATAATACTAAACAGGTTGTCAGTGAAGATACTAATATACATATGTGAATTTAGGGGAGAAAACAAGAAGTGAGGGAACTTATGCTTGTGGAACATTGAAGGCAAAAATGGACAGGCCTAGATTTTACTGAAAGTAAACAAATTAAGCAACCTTGTTTCATATGAAAAAAAAGAAAAGAATGTTTAAGCTCAAGCTCTGGATCATAAATAAGAGTAACTTACCAAGGTACAGATTTAAAATGTGCACAATAAAAACAATTGTAAAAAGCAATTAACCATAACAGAAGAATTTTGCAATTAATAACTGTTTTGTTAGCTGTATTTGGATGAACAAAGACAACTTAATATTAATGATGTTAACATAAAAGCTATGCTGCATAGAGAGATTGAATATGTGATATGAACAAATGGTACAAAATGATGCAAAAATTACCAAAGATTGACTTTTAATGAGCAAAATGCTATTTAACATAAACCAAAGGAACTATTGTTGTGATATGTGACTTTTATTTTTAGGAGACAGGATTACTTAAACAGTGTTGTTGTTCACAGATTTTAAAAAAATGTTTTATAGTGGGTGAATAAAGTTACCTGGAATACAGTTAAAAGGGCTTGTGGGAAATTATCGAAGGTGCTCCGTTTTGTTTGAGTTTCATCAAAATTAAATTTGCCTCCAAACAGCTGCATTCCAAGCAATGAGAAGATTATGATGAAGAGGAAAAGCAGAAGCAACAGTGAAGCAATGGACTTCATTGAGTTTAACAAGGATGCTACCAAGTTGCTCAGGGATGTCCAGTGCCTACAAATTAAAATGTGTGTGTTAACAGAAAAAAAAACCGTAAAAGAACAGTGCATGATGAAATATTACAAGAGCAGCGGGTCATACAAGGGTCAGTAAAACTCAGCACTAAGAAAACTAAGAATAAGTTTCTCTTACCTGGTGACTTTAAAAATACGGAGGAGACGGACACAGCGGAACACTGATATTCCAAGAGGAGACATAATTTGCAGCTCTACCAGGATGGTTTCAACAATGCCGCCACAGACCACAAAGCAGTCAAAACGATTGAAAAGGGACACAAAGTAAGACTGCAGCCCAAGACTGTACATTTTTACTAACATTTCGCAGGTGAATAAAGCCAGAAGGACTTTGTTTGCAATATCTAGGGGTGGAAATATGCAAGAAATTAAATCAATTGATGAGTTTCAGGTTCAGTTTTATGTCATATCTAATACGAGCAATGATTTTTTTTTCTTTTTCACCCTCTTTGGACAAAGATTCCAAATTAAGATGAATAACCAATACATGAAATAATAATGGAGGCATTCGGGCCATTATATGGTATAGTTATTTTCTTCTTACAATGCATTGAATATTAACTTTCAATATGGACATGATTTTAGCAACTAAAGATTAGATATCAATATGTACAATTCCTAAAATTACAATCCACTTGAGCAACAACGATCTAAATAGAGCCAAAGGACAGAACTGATCAGGATGGTTCATAAAGAAGAGCTCTGCAAGTTAACTGGAACTGCTCCTTGTAAACCAGAATCTGGTCCATGATTATAAGAAAGTATTTACCCTGGTTCAGACTCTGACTCAGTACTACACCAAATAAATCTTTTTGACAGTCATAACAAACACTCAAACAAACCATCAAACTACTTGATTAGACTAGGCCACTAGACCAGTAGTCACCAATCTACAGCTTTTGGCCCAAATCTGCCACACTGCCTGCTTTTGTACAAATTAAGAATGGGAAGAGTAGATTGCCCATTCTCTGCCAGACCAAGCCTCAGCAGAGCTCCTCGTCAAAAGGTATTGCAGCAGAAGCATTCTGGATGGCAGTAGCAGGAGTTCAGTAGTCTCCTTGCTGGCACACCAACACCATCCAAGGGCATTGCACTCTTTGGCCTGCAGTCTGCCTCCATGGCTATAGAGGCAGAGATGGAGCACAATTTTTCCCTTTATGGAAGAAAAGTTTGTCTACTCATGTATTAGACTATGATTAAATGGACAACCACTTGTCCACTCCCATAGCTGGGAAGTGATGCTGTTGAAAATGATGCTGTTGAAAAAAAACCTCGAAATTGATATGGTCTAATTTCTTAGGATTTTAAGGAGAAAACAAGCTTAATACAAATTATTAACAAAAAAGGAGGTTGTCCCACTATCTCTAACTTTTGGCTCCTCAGTACAAAATGGTGTAAATCTCTTTACTATATTAATATTAATACATATTATTGTTATTGTTGATTGCACAGTCAGCCATATGTTTAGACTGGCTTTGGCACTTTTATCCAACTATCTTGGTTGATTATACATTCAATGAGATGTTTACATTGGGTTTGGCGTTTTTACTGACCTATCAAGTCCTTCCCATGGACATGAGTTAAGCAGATGGTGTTGTTTGTTGGTGTTAAAGGTATTGTCACAGGATTATGCTGTTTCAAGTAAAGCTGCCTTGTTGTTAAATCTTGTATGTTAAGTGACACACACTTGATTGTTTGAATTCTAATGTCCCAGAAGGACTTAGCTTCTTTATATTCTATGACTTTGCTTATTTTGTGATCCCACCAGTTCTTTCTTGCAGACAATCCAATAAAATATTGTTGCTATCTTTCATGCTGTTGTTTGTAATATATCTGTATAATCTTCTTGCATTCGCTAACTAGGTGGGCCACTGTTTCTTCGGCTTCTTTGCAGAAGCAGCATTTGCTATCTTCTTGATTCTGGCTTTGTATGCATTTGTTCTTAAGCTTAGACTTAATCAGCCAGATTAGCTCATCTCTTTTTTCTACTTTGGTGCTCTTAGCAATTGCCAGATCTTGTTATCTGCTTTTCCTGATAGTTTTTATATGTCCTATGCCATGCATTACTTTGTCTTGCCATGTCTTGTTTCTACTCTTTATTTGGTCTTTCTTATAGGCCAATTTGGTCTCTCTAGTATTCAGTAAGTCTTTATGATGGACTAGCTTCAGTGCATCTTCTTCACTATCTTTCAGATAGTCTTCCAAAGCCTTTTTTTCTTTTATTATTAGATTTATATCATATCTTTTTACAACTCATTATTAAGTATAGAGTGCTGTCATCCCCCATTTTCCCACAACATCCGTTAAGGCTGAGAGAGTTTCTGGCCCAAGATTACCCAAATAGTTTTCATGTCTCAGGGAAGACTCGAACTTACAGTCTCCCAGTTCCCATTCAAGCATCTTACCCACCACACCACATTGGCTCATGTTATCTCACTGGTATTTATCGTAATATCGAACAATATAGACTAAATGCAAGATATAGAAAGAGAAGAGTGAAAGTGTTTTTCATTGATTATAATAAGAAACAAGAAAAATAGTTTCATTTTACCTTGTATTTCTGTTAGCCAGTCAGGCTGATTATAATGCTCAGATGAGATAGTTAATGTGTTTAGGAAGACCAGGACAATGACTAACCAATAAAAAGAAACAGATTTTACAGCAGCTCTGCATCGTCTTCGACTGAAACGGTTCCATCGACGCCAGCGTCGGCTAAAATGACAGCATTATAGTGCAGAAACATTAAAATATAGAATAAAATTAGATGATGAATTCTGAATTTTAAACATAGTCCCATTATTTTGATGCTATTATGACACCTACTTTCATTCCCAGTAGATGATGGAAAAGGTAGGTTTGTAAACTGAGCAGGATCTATAAGTTCTTAATACAAGTCAGGAGTCAGCACCATTTGGTTGGATTTTTGTCCCAATAAGCAGTATACCCTGGTAAAACATACTGGCTGGACCAAAGAATCCTCTAAGTATTAAAGCAGCAACAGTAGCAGCAACTGAAAGGGTTACCTGAAGGCTGAAAAGACTGATCTTGGCTGTCTGTGTACTAAGGTAGATGCCAACTACTTCACTTGATTGGTGATCCCAGAGAAAGTGCTGTCCATACATGAACACTGACATACAAACCAGTAACAAACTTTGAGGGAACTATACAAGTTGTGTCATGTCAACAAGTCATGTTCTTCTTGTGAACATGACTGCTGTAATGCCTTGATGGCAAGGCTTTGCTTCTGGCAACAGGTTTTATGTACCCCCTTTGAATGCTACGCAGGGGAACAAACACTAAAATCTCTGAGCTTATATTTGCTTAAAGTCAGAACTATGTTGCAAACTGCCTCTAAAAATGAATGGACAGTTAATGCAGATTATAACATTGCAATTTAATATGCTGATATACACAATCTGGCAGTTTCATACACATACACAACGTAATACACAATCTGACAGTTTCATTCAGGAAATTTCTAAATGGTTTTCAGAGATAACTTACATAAAGCCTATTGAAATAATCCGTGAGCAACTGTTGACCAATCACCATAGGGCAGTTTTGCACTCCTTTATTGTGCCAGCGCCATAAAACGTTTGGAGAAGAGGGACATTTTTTAAAAAAATACATCTTTCCCACATCCTAAACTAGAAATCCTATCATCTATTATGTTTCGGATCCTGCATATGCCACAGTAGGGATGAATTCCACTATCACCCAGAGATATTTTGGGGGCAGAAGATACACTACATCTGAGTGTGCATAAGTCTATTGACATTTTTTCTCCTAAAAATTATGTAAGCGAGAATGAATTTTAAAGTAGTTTGAGTACATTTATGAACTGATTCATGCGTGGTTAAAGGAAGACTTACCCAGTTGACACTGTCAAATATTTTAAACAGGTTTTACCTGCTTCTCTGATATGATAATTCTCTGTAGTTTTTCAATGTATTTTATGCATTTGTGTTTTAATTAGCTACATATATATTGATTCAATTACAAGACAGCCAGTATAGACAGTGTGAGACCTGAGTAGCAGCAACAATATTGACCTTCAAGCTTCATATAAATTTCTTTTATTTATAGCATTTTATTTCATTTTTCTATTTTAAAAATATCAAACTGATTTGTGATAATTATAGCAAGTGTAGTTTGACATAGAATAAATACAGGAGAATCAATAATACAACCTTGAATTTAAAAATAGTCATTCAGGCAGCTGATGAAATCAAGGGAAATCCTATGTTTTGAAATTTCTGGCAGACGTCCTCCCAGGAGACGCCTACCTCACCCCTATTTTACCCAGTATTTATTACCCAAATACTGGGTGGAATAAAGGTAACCCTATCCTACGCCTATCCCACACCTACCTTATAGAGGTAACCCTTATAGAGGTATAGAGCAGTAGTCGCCAACTACTGGGCCAGGGACCACTGGTGGTCTGTAAGAAAATTTTGGTGGTCCGAAGAGAAATGTCACTCCCAAAGCACCTCCAAAGCAGTTAATCCAGGATGCGTGGGAACACAAGGCTGCTCCGCCCACATGGCTCGCGGGAACACAAGGCTTGCATCGCTTGCATTGGATTTCCTACACCCATTCATATTCCAAATTAAAAAACTAACAATTCAAGATAGCTAAACATAAGAGACTGTTGACCTAGTTCAGCTGTAGTTTACTAAGCAGTCAGATTTGCTTAAAAGGGGATTAAGTTGTTCATATGAATCAGGACACCAGAATATCAGTGACAGAAACATTTGTGAATGGATCTCGTTCATAAGAGCAGAACGAGAACCCAGAAGCAGAAGAGATGAATTGGAACTATAGGAATAGAATGTTAGCAAACTTAGATTAAAAAAGAAAGTAGCTCTGACAAGTGTAAAGGCAAGTAGGCCTGGCCTTAAGAATTAAGAAGGAATTGGGATTTTCAGAAAAGATTATTCAGTTCTGAGAAAGAGAAGCATGAGAAACAAACTCAAATTAGCCCCATCTTGAAGATGGAACAGAGAGAATCTCTAACAGGCTTTCAAGATTCAGCAACAAACAGCATTCATAGAGCCCCTGCTGGTTCTTTGAAGTGGAGCTGGCCTACACAGATTAACTGATTTGGAAAGCAAGAGGCATAATCCTCTCTTGAAGGGCAGCTGCAATCAGGGAGTAAGAGGAAAAACAAATGAAGAATCATGGAAGGGCATCTTTTTTGCACAAGTTTCATCATGTCTCCATTTACTGCCCTCTTTATCCAAACATAGAACATTTCTTTCTTTCTGGAAGAATATTTGCTTTAAATTGGGTGAGAATAACTCTTTAGCAAAAAACCCCTCATTATGTATTAAGGCCATGAGTGAAATCAACAGAATAAAGGCAACAGTTTGCAAAAATGAAGTACATGAAGTACTCCCGACACATATTTCTATGGTCTTTTTAGAGTTGCCACTCTGACCATGAACAAAACCATGGAGGACTTTGAATTAAGCATAATTCTTAGAAATCAGTAAAGGCTAAAAGTCTGCAGAGAACTAACTGATCAAATTTCAGAGCGAGCATTGGATATATGGAGAGATCTGTTGCTTACACCCAGAAAATATCACATCTTGTGACTATAGCCAGGGGTAAACAACTTTGTGTTCTTCAGTTATCTAGGATTGCAAGTCTCATAATCACAGGCTACTGAGCATACTGGCTGGGGCTTGTAGGATCTGTGGTCAAAAATATAAGGACGCTTGGTTTGCTCTTTTGAATACCAGTCTCAAACTGAAAGTGAAATGTATCTGGTTATCAATGTAGCTTTAGCCATACTTTAACTACTTCTATTATCAATATATCCATTTCTGAGTCCAGGGAGGAAAATAAAAAAATCCTATCAGGGCAAATTCAAAGCCCAATTAAAGGAGTATTGAGAATTTGAATTTTAAGATCAAGTTTTAAAGTTTAAGTTGGACAAAGTAATTAATGCAGAATTTTGGGAAGATTTAAGAAAAGAATTATATCTATGTCAATGCATATTGTATGTATGCCTGTGTGTATTGGGAAAAATACTAGTGCTTGTTTTAGAATTTTTCAGGTTTTAATGTGAATAAAAACAAAGTTAACAAAGCAAGATGTACAGTATTGTAAATATGACTGATATTTTATTGTGCTTGTAAATATTTGCTCAAAGAAAAGGAGAAAATAACTTTACTAATGACAGAAGTCATCAATAAAACATGGAATAATACTTGAATGCATCTTTTAAGAAAATCAAAATATTTGGCTCTTGTTTCTGACCTATTATTGCAAAGCTGCCTCTTTGAAATGGTATACAATGTTCATTTTATATTTCTAAAATATAGTATAATTAATTCCACTTATCAACTGCCACACACAAACATCTTCATAAATCATCATTTTACCAAATTTTTTTGTATATAAGTTGAGTGAAAAGGCTAAATCATGTGTGTCAAACATTCACTTGTCTTCTGGTAGAAAAGACAAATAAAAATGTCCAGCAAAGGCTTCTTTCAAGAATTTTTCATGAAGGATATTGAAAAATATTCCCATTCCCATTAAACACAAGAATTCTGGATGCAAATCTTCCATATGTTATGTTTCTACTGTATGTCAATCAGTGCCTACAGAGATGAGATCTGTATTTTTGGTAAGAAGAATGAATATTCATCCAGATTTTGAAAACAACTACCAAATTACATTTGGAAACAATGGCAGAAAAACTACAAGCCAGTATTGAAAAGGAGCAGATCAGTGGTGGGATTCAAAATTTTTTACTACCGGTTCTGTGGGTGTAGCTTGATGGGCATGGCATAGCTTGGTGGGCATGGCAGGGGAAGGATACTGTAAAATCTCCATTTCCTCACTAACTGTTTTCTAGCTCCTTTCTCCTGTGCAGGGCAACAAAAGAAGACCCAGCCAATCAGCTGGGACTCCGGGGGCAGAGAATAGATGGGAGGCAGGGCCAGTCAGAGGTGGTATTTGCTGGTTCTTCAAACTACTCAACATTTCTGCTACCGGTTCTCCAGAACTGGTCAGAACCTGCTGAATACCACTTCTGGAACAGATGATATAAGTAAGGGATCAAGAGAGGAACAGTTGTTTCCAATCAAGGAAAGACACCTCATTTAAAATATGCCATTGTTTTTATCTTCAGCTTTTCACTAAGGTTGATTGGATGACATTCCAACATAAATTCTTGTCATATCAACATGAAGATCCATTCTGCAGGAATTTCATTACTCTTTTCCTCATTACATAAGCTTAGATGTCAGAATCCACTAAACTTTTAGTACTTCTAGTTAAACCAAAGTTTTCTTTCCATCTCCCAGCCCTTTTTCTTTCTCTTTGTCAGCAGATAGTTTGAATATTTATAGTTTGCCAGTTTAAGAGAGTAAATATTTTTGGAGGTAATTCCCTTCCTATGAAATTAATGAGAATATATTTATTTTATTTATTAATTTTGTCTGTTATGTTTAATTTCCATTATTGCAGATCCTTTGTTTTATCTGTCCTTTTGCGATAAGAAATGAGACATTCTGATAAACAACTTTTGGCAAAATAATAGAATTCAGCAATCCTTAAGACAATCCAGTAAGCTGCCAAGGGTTGAAGTCAAAGTAAGATTTAAAAAAAAGCAGGCTCAAAAAAAAACCCAACCTCTACAGCCATCATATCAAATTCTTCAGCAAATATCTCTAAACTAAAAAAAGATGTTTATGCATTAGGCATTCCAGAGACAATCAGAATTCCCTTCTCCAAACAGTGTGATTATTTCTTGATAGAGTATATTTTTATATAGAGCTTTTATGAACAGTGTACAGCTTAGTAAGCTAATCAGCAAGAGTTCTTGCCTCTTGAGATGCATTATACACATCATGATATTAATCATCTGCCATCCTAAAACTTAAAGAAACACAGAACAGCAGGATTTGTGAGAGACACATAAATTGTCTTCTACCACTGCCATTGTCAATGAAATAACCAGCACAGCACTTTCAAGTTAAGGCTTATGTTGGCAACTTAAGAGGATATTGTTAATCACTTATGCAATTAGGGCATGGCGCTGAGGTTCCCCAGTTCCTATCTCCTCTGGATACTCACACGCCGCTGCCCCATGTATAACATCATTCGATTCTTGTTCTGGGTGGCATTTTTCTGCCTGAAGGAAATCCTCATTATCTGTTGGATGATGGCTTTGATCCAAGCTACACCTTAAATGTAATTTGATGTAACAATAAACTGCTGGAACTCTCCCTTTCAAGAAAAGCAACACTGTCAAGAACAAGCAGGGAATTTGAAGATGTATAATCTTTTTCCTGCATGCCAATTCCTCTGCAAATGGCTCTGCTACCTCTCTGCTACCTTTTTGTGCCCCCCCCCGGTGCATTTCAAATGCACAGATGTCTTCAGAAAAACATATTGTCAATCATGTGATGAGAAAAACTGGGAAATTAATTTGGAATAGAAAAATCACTGAGAAGGAAAAAAATTACTTTCCTTCATTCGTTCATTTTTTTTCAGAAAAGAGGGTTACATGGAATAGTTACCGTATTTTGCAGTTCAGTCTTTCTTTAAAAAGAAGCATATTCTATAGCTATTATAACAGCACAATTGAAAGTGTAAAATATGATGATGTAGGTAGTCCTTTTATATTTCTGACACAATCTTAAAAATCAATCATATTCACCCATAACATTTACAGATAATCAGCACAGAATTATGATGTATAGCAGGAAATATAACAGAAAAGTGAGAGAGAAAGAATACTGACCTGAACTTGGATTTTGAGATAATTTGACTAAAAGGAAAGGAAAACACATTTTAAAGAAAATATAAAACAAGAATGTACACATTTCATTTCACCTTGAAACCTGAATTGGGATTATTTAAATATTGGATGTCTGGTTAGATAAGGATATGTATATACAATGACACAATAACTGTAAATGTAAATTAGATTTCTGTATTTTTTGTTTTTAAAGAATTTTTTTTTTAAAAAAAGATATGGACATATTCAACCAGCGTAAACTGTATAACAATGGCCTTTCTTAACTGCTCTTAATAAACCACTTATGTTTGTAAAACATACAAAAAATAGAAAGAGATTCTAGAAAGAGATTTTAATGAAACTACTGGAATAGAAATAACTTCATAATCCTAATCTGGCACTCTTTCAAAAAGAATTGAAAAATTGCTTCTTTGCAATAAGCCTACACTGTAGGCCACAGAAGAGAATTTTATCAGCACTGTCTAATGGATTTAGAGAGCTGAGTGTTGATTTTAAATAGTGATTTTAACATGAATTTCCAAAGTTTAAATCACACAAACTTTCCAACTTATCATAGTTGCGGAGTTGTAATATATTTATTGGGAGCTTATTACAGGGCTGAATTTGGAGTAGGTCTAACCAATAGGTACCAATTCATGGTAATAATATTCATATTTCTGTGCAATTTCTATAAGCTTAGACAGAGTTCCCCAGGCTTTCTAGCTTTGTGGACCTGTGGGGTGGGGAGAGGGGATGATTCTGCGTGAGGGGTGGGCATATGCACCTACCACTCATGGAAATGGAGTGCACATGCTCACCCACTGCTCGTGCAAGTGGGGATGCATGCACACTTGGTGCTATTCCATGGCCCAATTCTGAATGGTTCATGGTCTGGTAGTGGAACATAGCTGGGGGTTAGGGACCCCTGAGCTAGGACACCCTACAAGTTGTTATATATAAATTAAATACAGGAGGATACAAATACTAGCCTTTAAAACTCTAGCTTGTTATATGATGTATGTATGCAGGGGTGGGATTCTTCAGGTTCGTACCTATTCTCTAGAACTGGTTGTTAACATTCTAAGCAGTTTGGAGAACCGGTTGTTAGAAGAAATTACTGGCCTAATCCTGTAGGCAGGAAGGAAACATTCTGATGTTGCTTACAGAAACTGCCTTTCCATTCTTGGCAGGACTAGACTTCCTGTCTCAGGAACTTCTCTGGAGTTTTTTTCCCCTCCTTTGCTGGTACTTTGTTTGTGTGGAGTGACCATTCNGAGAGGCCAGGCAAGGAGATGCGTGCCTCAATGTGAGTGATGTTGAGTTGGCCACACCCAGCCAGTCACATGACCACTAAGCCATGCCCACCAACTAAGCCACAGAATTGGTTGTTAAAAAATTTAAATCCCACCCCTGTATGTATGCATGTTTCAGAGAACTCTTTCTTACAATTTGCAATAAATAAAGCAGTCATCATGATTAATGTAAGTCTACATTAAGTCTACGTTAAGACTTACAATCAAATAAAAGTGAAATTTTCTTTCAGAAAACTTGGTCCAGTCCAGTCCTCCAGTGAGTGTAAGCTAAAAGCTTTCAAGAGTTCCATCATATACTCACCACAAATTTCCACAGCATGTGTTCTCTCCTTCACCAGCCACATTTTCAGTATTGACTGACTCTGTCTCACTTGCTTGCATGCTTGCTGTTGCAAAATAATGAAAATATAACTAGATTTGTCATTGAAAAACAACATATGAAAGTGTCTCAAATATCTCTCAAATATTATTTTTATTTTACAAATGGTCTCTCCTGTAACAATCTGTCGTGGAATCAACACAAAGAATGAATGGATTTCACCTAAAAGATACATAGTTCAGAATTCTAAGCCAAGAAAATCCTAGCGTACAAGCAGAAAAGCACAAATGCAACACAGAATTTTATTATCCTAGGCACTATCAATGGTGCAAAATTATTCTTCTGCAAGGTATATATACAGTCTTCTGCAAAATAACATTTTCCCCAATGCTTGCATTAATATGATGAGAGCTATGAGTCTTCAAATATGGTTGCAACACTTGGAACAACTTCTTACTGACCTCTTCTCAGTTACTTACTTCTGGCTTATAAGAAGTTAGTCCTAACTCTGCTTTCAGCTCACAGAGTATTCTGTCTCTTCATTTTAGCAATGTGGGATCAATGACACTGGTCTACTCTACAGATATGTTGTTGTTCCTCAAGTATAAACTCGTTAATTAATCCCTGGACAGATGGACCATGGCATATAATCTGGATCTATCCTGAATGTACTGCCTTTAACCATCTTAAAATATGTGGGCTGACACAAGCAAAAAAATTTTCAATTGCTAGCACAAATATACTAATACAACTCTTGAAAGTTAACTCATAACTATGTTGGTGCACATGTCAATCCAGATAAAAGGATTTATCTTAGCATCAAGAATATAAATGCACTTTCTTGCCTGTCCACAAAGATAAGGTGTCATCTAAAGGAGAGCAAGCACTAAATTAACTTTTAAATTACAGCAAAAAGTGCCATTTGCATTTCTACTTTATGCCTTAGCAAGTTTTGCCAAGCTTTTATTATTTTGATCCTTGTTTAAAGTAAACCAACTCCTCACATGTCATTGTTGCTGGAAGATTTGCCCTTGTGGGATATTTTGAAGAACAGCTAGATTAAAAACACATCATTGACAGTTTGGTCCAAGCTGCAAAATTTATGAATCACTAAATTGAAGGCTGCCAGCCAGCTACACAGTGATCTGCCAAGTTTAGAACTCATTCCCTTTTTTGAAAATCAAACAGAATAGGAAGGTCAAGAGATTACTGAAGCTTTTCTGGGACATATTTTATAACCAGGCATGGTTCAAAAATTATATTTGTGGACCAAAATCTCTTGAGTTAGAACTCATGAGACTTGAAGGAGAAAACTCAGTGCACCATACCACTTCTACCTATCCAATATACATTTCTTTCATTTCTGATGGAAATTTCTCTGGTTCATTTCATGTTACAATTGTCTTCTGAAATATTACCACAATTGTACATGCAAGATTAATAAGGAGCTTGTGCAAGAACACTAGAGAAAACCTCTATATCTCACAGTCAATTGGGGAAGATATAATCTGATTGTGATGTAGCCCTTTGAAAAGCTTGTGAACACTTCAAAAACAAGTAATCCTTCATTCCCAATTTTTTTTTGGGGGGGGGGAGATTCCTCCATTAAGACAAACATTTGTCCCAAATTGTAACAAAATTGTAACCTTCCAATTTACTTTTGCAATAAAGTTATCTTCCCATCTGCTATGTGGAATAATATAATATGCTTTTCAATAGATTCAACATTAGGGTTAGTGAAGAATGTTGCTAAGAGGGGTAAGAAAGTAATTATCATCCACAAAGGGTCTTGGATTTAATTGCAAGGGAAATCATCTGAACCTGGCATATGTAGATTTTTCTGGTTGCTACAGCTGCCAGACTCTGATACTTTCTCAAGAAATTAATGATACCATTCAAATATCCTCTGATTTATGTGATTTCCCTTTATTCTGGAATGGGTACATAACTCCCTTATGGAACAAGGAGAGCTTCTGTTAATTATTTTAGAGACAAAATATAGCACAAATTTAACTTTGGAGGGACCAATACACTTCTAGCTTTACAATAAATTATTCTTATTAGAATTTAGATTTATATCCTGTCTTTAATTTTATGTGTTCAAAGCATTGTGCTTATTACTGTTTCCTCCAAGTTCCCTAAATAAGGAAACCTAGACAGTGAGATAAGGACTGGTTCAAAGGCACCCAATGACTTATGTGAATTGGAACTTGAATTGGAGCCTTTCTGGATAAAGCTCAGGATTGCAACTACTAGATCATGTCGGCTTTCAACAGTTGTGCTAAACTTTTCATTCACACACAGGATGAATGTGGGAATGGGCAGTATTAGAGAATCCTGTAAGTTGAACATCCCATAAAGACAAGTAACCAGGATAAGCTGCTTGGGGTTTGCAGGGGTTCAGGAGAGTTCCTAGCTAAGATTCTGTGCAGTTTGGAGAACCCCCAAACCCGACTCCTGGCTGGTCCTGCCCACCGCTCCCCTCCCAGGAGTCTCCACACTGCCCGTTTTGGGTGCAGGAAAGTGAAGGGCGTGCATGGAGGCTCGGGGTGGGCGAAAAACAGGCCTCTCAGAAGTTTGGGATGGCTGGAAATGGGCTTCCAGAGCCTGGGGAGGACAAAAACATCACCCACTGCCATGGTACAGGAGGCCTACTAGGCCATGCCTACCATGGCCACGCCCACCCAGCAACTGGGAAGAGAACCCTTTGCTAAATTTTTTGAAGCATAGCCCTGGAAGTAACTATTTCACAACTATTTATTGTTTGCCTGATACAGATAGAAAGGGCAATATCTAGGTGGAAGAATATAGGTAGTATAAAAGTTCTAATTAGAACATGGCATTTTCTGGTTTCAAATGTTCAAGCAGTAAACATATATGGCTGCATGTATCTGCAATAACTGAATTATTAAACCAGTGTTTTTCAACTTTGGCAACTTTAAGATGTATAGACCTAATTCCCAGAGTTTTTCAGACAGCATTTAAAGCATTAATAAAATCAATAATATGCATTGAACAGTTCTCAGCCTATAATTTATTATACAATGAGAGTTTTTCTAAAGGTTCATAGTTTTATCACTTTGAAATTAAAATAAGGTACTTATATTTTGCTGATTTGCTTTTTCAGCTTGATTGGGTGTGTATATTTCCTAAGAACAACAACAAGATTTCAATATTCTAAGCTTCTGCAGAACATTCTCTCAAAAACATGCAGTCAAGCAACAAATCATGCCCATGCAAAACACGTGTGCTCATGCCTAGGTGTTTTTCTAAATGTGTGTATGGATTTTGAAAAGTAGCATTCAAAGTTCATCATTTCAAATGAAATGTTCCACTGCAAATACGCACACACGCACACAAACACACACACACACACACACACGCACACACACATTTACCATGTTTGTTGGCCCCACGACAACAGCTAAATCTGCTTTTCTTCTTGTTTTCTAATAAATCAGCCAGCGTAACCCCTTCATATTAAGTACATGCAATCCCATCCATAATACAGCAGATGGCAGTAGCAGAAGTGCAGAAGACAATAAATTAGCCATATCATTCAGTCAGTCAGTGCAAACAGACTGAGAACTAATACAAAAGTTAAACTTGGTTGAATTATCAATAATACTTGAAAACCTATGTTTGTATAGTGGTGTTAGTCAGGATCATTATTAATGGACTTCTATCTCTCTTCATAGTTTCACCACTTGTATAATGTCTAAAGCCTAATTATATGTGATCACTGATAGCTGGGATTTAACAAGGTCAGATATTTGATTGCTCAAAAGACTTCTCAGCGATTTAAGGTGAAATTTCAGTGCATTCTTTCCTAACTCTCATTCAAGTAAACTATGTTAGTACCTCTCTGTAACTGATATGGGATAAAAGCAGCTATAGCTTAATGGTGGAATATGTTTTCTCTGTGAAAAATGTTCTAGATTCAGCCATATGCATTTCTAATAAATAATTTTGCTGGAATCTGAAAAGCTTCTGGAACTCAGTCTTTCGAACTAAATGATCCAATAAGGCAACTTTTTGCAACACCAAAATGTTACGAATTCTACATTAGTATAATATGTTAACTAATAATTCACTTGTGGATATTGATGAGGATTAATACAGATTTCTCTAAATTAAATTAGAAATAAAATAACAAGAGTTGGAAGGGACCTTGGAGGTCTTCTAGTCCAACCTCTGCTCAGGCATGAAACCCTATACCATTCCAGACAAATGACTGTCCATTCTCTTCTGTGTGTTGGAGCATCCACAACTTGTGGAGGCAAGTTGTCCCACTGATTAATTGCTCTAACTTTCAGGAAAAATTGTTCTAACTGTCAGGAAACTGTTCTATAATCTATCATTCTTAGCCAAGATTGGACTGAAGTAACTGAGAAAACAAAGATGTATCACTTCTAACAGTTACGCAGATCATTAAATGCTGAATAATGAGCATCCAAATAATTTTACAAGAGTATCACGTGGAGTAAATAAAGATAAAAGTTGAATTACAGAATCACAAATTGAGCTTGTCTTTCGGTTTATGCTAACTGTTTTTCCTACCTGGTTGAAAGTGTTAATTCCTGCAAACATCAATTGCATATGTATATCAGCACTCAGCCTCATGATAGGCAGGAAATCCAGAAAGCTCTATTTGTGATCACTGTCGGCCAAAAAACATTCCTAACAGGCTTACAAACCCTCAGCACATACTGTGAAATCTTCCTTATTTGTATGTCTCTGTGAAATTTTTCTAAAGAAAGAATGGTAGACTTTGATCTCTGTCTGAGCCTGCAATTCTAAGCATATTTATCAGGAAACAAGCCTGACTAAACATAGTGTAACTTTCTACCAACTAAGATCCAATAGGGAGGCTTACTCATACAGTAAATAAATCATTTTCTCCACAGATTCTCAGTTGAGAGCTAGAAGAGTCCAAGCCAGCCCATATCCAATTCTAATTCATCCACATATTCCAAATCAAAACAAAAAAGAAAATAATGATGACTGTAAAACTTTATTGCTAAACACTAAGAAAGACTATACAATCCTGAAATATAGTATTATCAATAATAGAAGATTAACTTCAGTGGAATTTGTATAATAAAACTGGCCCATCTCAGGACACAGTATTCAGCAATACCAAAAATAACAATACTGCTGTAGCAAATGTATAAAAACATTTTGTCATGTAGAACAACTTGTGTCACAAGTTGTACTCATCAGCTGACAAACAGTGGCCCGTTTTCACAAAAGATAGCAAGTGCTTAATTTTCTCTTACTTATCAATGGTTATCACACAATGGTATTTTAAGTGGCAGTGTTTGTAAGAATTAAAAGAGATATCTGCACAATTTCACAAGCACTCTAGATTGTGTTTTGGGAAACATGGATTAGCAGAGGCAAAAATGAAAAAGAAAACTCAATCAAGCAAGGCAGTAAATAACCTTATGAAACATTAAGGTTTTAATTTAGACTGATGTCAAGGTATTCTAAGATATCATATCTAGTCTACAAGCTACTCCACAACATATCCCATTAATATTAACATCTAGCTTGGTTATAGGATGCTATTTGATATGCATCACAAAGTACTGCTTTAAGATGTCATTAACAATAAGTCATAAGGACAGTAGATACTTAATCAGGAAGAAAGAACATCTCTGCAGACCAAGTTTCTAGTGTGAACATTCTGAGAGCTTGACATGTTTGCCTCTAAAATTAGCTGAGGAAGTAGATGAAATCATTCTTTTCTTTTTGCAACTTCTATGTACTCTATCTCCAGAAAGTCATTTTTTCCTACTTCCACAAAATGTCATTATCCTATTTCAATTGTTATATAGCTATAATTTATTTCTAAAGGAAGATTGAAAATGTAAAGGATTTTCCAGTAGCCCAATTCTGCTTTGTTTTATTATATAGAATACAATAGAATAACAGAGTTGGAAGGGACCTTGGAGGTCTTTTACTCCAACCCCCTGCTGGATAGGAAACTCTACATCATTTCAGACAAATGGTTAACCAATATCTTTTAAAAAACTTCCAGTGTTGGAGCATTCACAGCTTCTGGAGGCAAGTTGTTCCACTGATTAATTGTGCTGTCAGGAAATTTCTCCTTAGTTCTAAGTTGCTTCTCTCCTTGATTAGTTTCCACCAATGGCTTCCTATTTTGCCCTCAGGTGCTTTGGAGAATAGCTTGACTCCCTCTTCTTTGTGGCAGCCCTGAGATATTGGAACACTGCTATCATGCCCCCCCTAGTTCCTACAACTGTTCTTTATATGTTTTAGCCTCCAGTCCCCAAATCATCTTTGTTGCTATTCTCTGCACTCTTTCTCGAGTCTCAACATCTTTTTTACATTTATGGTAATTGCTCAAAAGTGTCAGTGAAGATACAGAAAGTCCCAAAAGAAGAATTCTGGAGTGATGCAAGAATAAGATGGCAAGTTAAAGATGTCTAATTTGATAAAATGCTTTTCTGTCTAGAAATTTAAAGAGCTAAAGGGCCTGTCACATAGGCCGACGGATGCAAAAAGTATGTAAAAAGGACACAGCGGATGAGAAAATGTTCCA
>BHFT01055627.1:0-32464 GCA_004320025.1 Laticauda laticaudata | reverse complement strand
GGATGAAATGTCAATAGACGGATGCTGGACGGATCGAGAGGAAGCAAAACGGAGGCAGTGAGTACAGAACGGATACATCGCGTTAACCAACGGATGGCAAGCTGTTTTGTTCATTTTACATCCTCTTTGCATCCATTGGTGCAGTGTGACAGGGGCTTTATATATATTTGGGAAGTTACAAAATATCAAGGTGGGTTTTTCTAGTTTTAGTACAATCAATAAATCCAAGTAAGATTATTTTATAAGAGTGACTAATAGTGGTTCAAATGCCATTGTTAGTTACTCAGTACTATGTTCTTCTAAAAATATATTTATGTGTTTATTCAAATCAAAGGTACTTATTAGAATTTCAGGGAGGGGGAGTATAGGGGGGAATTATACTATTATTTTTGTCCTAATCTCAGTGCAGTGTTGCTCCTGTTCCAGGATGTACATGGACAGAACATACTCTACAGGATTCAAACCCTTAATCATGAACTGAATTCATGGACCACTGCCATTCATATTAGTATATACACTGAATTAACTTTAGAAGCTACCCTATTCCTAGTGCTCAGTCGTGTTGTAAAAAGGGATCCATAATTTATTAGAATGACATGTATAGATCAATTTCTCTTAAGCATTTGAAGAAAGGTTATATATGATTTCTGAATCCCTCTGGAAATAAAGACAATTCTCATTTTTCCTATTCTGCTTTTCCACAATTCAGTTCTCTGTAGAATAAGATCTGCTACATTTATCTGATAAGTTCACTAAAGATGAAACTAGCTTCATACTACCTCCTGGTGATTAATATGATACTAAATATCACATAAGATATACACTCTGTAAAACAGAGAAACCCTTCCTTCCAAGAAATACCATATTGAAGTACCCATAACAAAGACGTGAAGAGAGCTGAAGGTTTCATACATTTTTCTAATAAAAATATAAAAGACCATATAATTGATTATTATTATATAGAAAAATAAATATTTATTCATTTATTCAGTTTGTATAGCCTCCCAACTAAACTAAGTGATTCTGGTTGGCTTACAATTCTAAAATTATAAAACAAATAACAAAACAATAGAATAAAATAAATTACTAGAATTGTTAAAGAAAAAAAATAAACTATGCATGCCATTTCTATATCCCCATTAATTGCATATACAAGGAAATAACAATGGGCACAACTGCCATCTGGATACAGAAATGCACATTACATTTATGTTTTATCATGAACAGTTACACCATATTAGCTGATATTTACACTAGATCCAATAGGTTAACTTTCATACTGTGATGATCGAATCAGATTAACAAACCAGTTTACACACTACATTATGTAAATGCTGTTACAACTTATCCTTAAGTACATCATCCTAATTCTAACTATTGTTAAACCTTGTTTTGCAATGGCAAGATTTATATACTACCATACTGCTTTATGCTTGAATTCTTTAGGAGCCCCTTAAATGGCAAAACAAAGCAGATGGAGAAAAATTGGGCTATTTCCCTGATTTTTATTTTTATTTTATTTTTGTAGTAAAGATAAAGTAGATTAATCAATGTCAGCAGTGAAATAAATACTGATTCTAGGTTAACTGATTTTGGTATATTAATCAAAATCAAAATACCCAAGCTTGTATTTTGACCAAGGCAAAAAAATGGTAAGGAAATCTTCTATCTGTCTAACAGAAATGCAGGCCATTTTTTTTTCCATTTGGAGAATTCCTGGAGTTCATTTTCTTAGTTATGGCTCAAACTCATGGAGAGGAATACTGTAAGTTCTTCAACGGTTATCTCAATCTATATATAAATATAAGAATTATGTTTATCTCTTTGCCCTGATCTGCTTTCAAACTGCTTTGCCTTGAGTTTGATGCCAAGCTGATTATCATGCTTTCAAACAAGCTGCCTAAGGAATGGTACAACCCTAACGATACTAATATGAATTGAATTTGGTACAGTCCTTCAGCATTAAATAGTTCACTGCTAAATAAATCTCTCCTGACACTTTGAAGATTCAACCTGAATTGTGAAAACTCTCTATTCTTTAGATGTTGTGGTTATAAGCATTATAATGATATTCTACTCTTTTCCCCACAACTTTGTGAACTGGCTTTCATAGCTAAGGCAGGGCTTGAACTCACAGTCTCAGGCATTGTAGCCTGGTGCTTTAACCACTAGATCAGGGATGTCAAATTCAATTTCATTGAGGGTCGCATCAGGGTTATGTTTGAATTGGGGAGTGAGTGGGTGTGGCTGGGTGGGTGTGGCCAGTTCAACATCCTGCAGCTCTCGCATGGCCCTCCCGGGTTCTGTTTTCAGCTGCAACAACCTCCTGCAGCCCCATGCCAATAAAAACAGACCCTGGGAGGGCTGCACACAACCCTCTTGAGCTCTGTTTTCACTGGGACAGGGCCATTGCAGCCAAAAACAATGCTCTGGAGGGCCACATGCAGCCCTCCTGAACTCCATTTTTACTGGCAGAGGCACCACGGGCCAGTCCTTCACTATTTCCAGGCCAGCTCCAGGGACCAGGTCTAAGCACCCTACAGGCTAGATCTGGCCCACGGGCCTTTAGCTTGACAACCCTACACTAGATTAATCCAATCTATACAAGTATTGATATGCAAGTCAAGATTTATCAAGGTTTTAATGTTTATGTGTTTGTAGGGCTTATATTTGGGTGTGATGCAGTCTAAATTTACAAGATTTGAGATGCAGCCTGAATGTTGAAAAAAAAATGGGGAAAATGTATTTGTAACTAAATGAATAGAATCTTGCTATTTGATACTTATAATTTCTATCCATTTAGCAACAATAATATAAACAACTCATATATAATTTGCGGTTTTTTAGTGTAACAAATTTCAATCCAAAACAAGCTCTTCTATATTATTTCAATGTCAAATATTTCCTGAGAAAGGCAATATTTTCAAGTATGCCATTTGTGAATGTCAAAAAGAATAGGGTTTCAGCAGATTTGTTATAGCTGCTCGTTTGATAGCTCCTTTGGTAATCATTTTGTAGAAATGTTCCTATTTTGGATCATACTTTTAGCAGCTATTTCAGTTACAGAATATTACAGTCATCTAGTTCACGCAGTATATTCTTCATTGGACCATATTCTGATTAAAAGATTAGGTTTTGTTAGGTGAATTAAACTAAGCTCTAAACTAAATTAAACTAAATTCTGAGGACTCAATCCCATACAGTGATGGAAACATTTGTGAGTTGTGGTTTGGTGATTATTTTTTTTCCTCTGCTCAGCAAGAATGAGTTCAGATTGATCAAAAGTCAATGTAATCCTATGAAGCATTTAGAAATTGAGCTGTTGCCGGTTTATATAGTTGCTTACTAGAGAACTGTGCAAATGCCTCAAGCCTGTTCATTTTTGATTTCTAATATGCTTTCACATCATGATGATTTTCTATTACTTCCTTTCTGTAATAACACAAGTTCACAGCTGCAGGTTAATATTAAAGCAGGCTTCAACTGAATATTCTGCCCTGCTTTGCTTGTATAGCCAAGAATGAGGGATGGGCACTTTAAGAAAGTCATTTCTTTTTAATGGATTTTTTTCATAGTGTGTGGTTTCCTTATTACACACAAAAAAAGTTTATAAAGCCAATACATAGTTTATGACCCAAAGCAGGAATATTGGAATATTTCCAATGTAAATCCACTTAAAAGAGGCTTTTTAAGAGTCAAGGTTTTTTTAAAAATTTTTTTAATAATTTACACAATATTTATTTTGTGCAAACACTTCATTATTACCATATTGTGTGAATTTGCCTGAACTGTAAATTTCCTGTGCTTGTGTCATTTAAAATTTTGTCGCTTTAATTCAGTTTTTTTACTCATGCAGTATCTAAAACAAAGCTAGTCAACCTTGGTAACTTTAAGACTTGTGGTCTCCAACTTTCAAAATTACCCAGCCAATATCAAATAAAATGGAAACACTGGTTTAGAATGACTCAATATTTGAAAATGCACTATGTAACGCTATCTTTGAAAATGTTTGCTCAATTCAGCTTAACAATCTATTTAGCCTTTGGATGGTCAGAGTTTATGGACTGGATGTTCCTAGAAAGCTAATATTTAATTATATAGTAGAAGCATTATTAAAACTGTCCTTGTTATAAGAAATTATGTATAAATTGCTTGGCTCTTGTTCCTTTTTTGCCTACTATTACTGTTCGAATCTCATATCTGAAAAGTTTTTGCCAGCCACAAATGTAATCAATTGGTGTAATATCCTTTTTTGTAACAATGACATAGATACAAAGGTTTACAGAGACAAATGTCAATCCTTACCTGATAACCCTAATTCTAACCCATTTCATGGAAAAAACATATGAGGTAGCCAAAATAAGCTGACAATATTTTTTATGCACAAAACTCATAGGTAGGCAAAAACTTTTGGAGGACAGAAAGAAACAAGAGCTGATCACCTTTCCTAATCTGATTCTTTCCATGTATATTGGAATTTAATATTCACAATTCCCTCTTGATGTGTGATGACATATTTGGAAGGTTGCCAGTCAGGGAACTTTGCCACATATCTTAGCAATTTATACTGTGGATAGAATAGAATAGAATAGAATAGAACAGAACAGAACAGAACAGAACAGAAGAAATAAGAATAGAATAGAATCAGAATAGAATTAGAACATAGAATTCGAGAACTTTATTGGCCAAGTGTGATTGGGACACACAAGGAATTGTTTTCTTGGTGCAAATGATCTCAGTATACATAAAAGAAAAAGATACATTTGTCAAGACTAAGAATCATAAGGTACAACACTTAATAATAGTCACAGGGTACAATAAGCAATCAAATCATACTACGGAACAGTCAATATAGATCATAAGGATACAAGGGACAAAGTTACAGTCATACAGTCACAAGTGGAATGGGATGGGTGATTAAGGAGTGATGGGAAATTATAGTATAGTAGGAGAAGATTTTGTAAATAGTTGGACAGTATTGAGGGAATATTTGTTTAGCAGAGTGATGGTGTTTGGGAAAAAAACTGTTCTTGTGTCTAGTTGTTCTGATGTGCAGTACTCTATAGCATTGTTTTGAGGGAAGGAGTTAAAACAGTTTTATCCAGGATGTGACGGGGTCTGTAAATATGTTCACCGGCCCTCTTTTTGACTCAGCAGTATAACCGGTCCTCAATAGAAGGGAGGTTGGTAGTAATTGTTTTTTTCTGCAGTCCTAATTATCCTCTGAAGTCTGTGTCTATCCTGTTGGGCTGCAGAATCAAACCAGACAGTTAAGGCCTTGTCACACTGGCCGATGGATGAAAAACGTTTTGTAAAAAGGCACACAGCAGACGAGAAAAATGTTCCATCCGTTGTTATCCGCTCTGAAAAGGGACAAATTTGCATAACCCAGAGCGGACAACACGAAAAGGAATGGACAGGGGGAGCACGCAGGGCAGATGGAAAGCGGATGCTCCACAGAAGCCTAGTGGATGGAAGCGGATGGAGCGGATGGCACATCCGCAAGGCTTCCGGGGAGTGCAGCAAAGCGATGCAGAACGATAACAGCGGATGCAGAGCGGATGCCAAGCGGATGAAACGGATGCAGAACGGAAGCCTAACGGATGCCTAGCGGATGCTAGCGGATGCGAGCGTTCACTGTGCATGCGGGGAGGATGCATTGCGTCAGCCTGTGGTATATAAGGGAAGCAGCTCCCAAGCAGGTCAACATTCAGAGGAAAGACCCTGCTTCCAGACACATCGACTGCCTGCCAGCCTTACTGCCTGCCTGCCTGCCAGCCTGCCTGCGCCAGCCTTGTCTCCTGCCGCGCCTGCCAAGCCAGCAACCCACAACCATGGGGAAGAAGAGAAAGCCTCAGCCATCTGCTGCCAGCCCTGGCAAGAGGGACAGGGCCACCCTCCCACCCCTGGCCCTCACTCTGCCTTCTGCTGGGGTTTCTGCAGCCCAGGTTCGCTCTTCTCTAGGGATAGGATTCTGCTGCTTCTGCTTCTGGAGGAGCTGATGATACTGCTTCTGGGTGGTGCTTCTGCTGGTGCTACTCTGCTGAGCTGCTTCTGGTGGTGGTGCTGTCTGCTGGTGCTTACTCTGCTGAAGCTGCTTCTGGTGGTGGTGCTTCTGCTGGTGCTTACTCTGCTGAAGCTGCTCCTGTGTCCTTGCTGGTGCTGCTGTGCTCTGGTCCTGGTCTGGTGCTCCTGGTGCTGCTGTGCTGCTGCTGCAGTTGTGTCCCTGCTGCGTGGTGGTGTTGGTGGTGGTGTGGAGGAGCAGCCCCTACAACCTGGAAGCCCCTCTGATGAGGGCCCATGTGGTCCTGCCAAAGGGAGGAAGAGGCAGCCGCGAGGAACGGGAAGAGGAGGCAATACAGCATCGAGGAGGAACATGAAGGATGAGGTGCTGGAGTGGTGAGACAGAATGAGTATCTATGCGGAAGGGACACAGGCTCTATAGGGACACCAAAAGGGAAGCAGCGCTGCTTGGAGAGAGAAGGCGGAGAGCCTGGGCTACACTTCGGAAGTGCTCCTCGTGGTGGAAGCACATGCACACCTGGTACGGGAAGCCTGCACGCTAAGAAATCTGGCCAGGCTGCGGTCAAGCTGACGGACAGAGAGACCTACATCATGGCCAAGTGCAGCTTCCTGGGAGGGTGAGATCCGCCACCGAGGAGCAGCCCCTCTCACAACCCTCTCTCTCAGGCAGCCCTGCTAAGAGCAGTCCTCTTCCGGCAGAGAGTCAGCTCCTGTCTCCAGGCAGGTGTCTGTGGAGTGTGCCACAATGGAGAATCCGCGACAGCTGTTCTAAACCATTGGCGGAGGCGCAAGGAGGACCCCTGGCGCAGTGGAGAAAGGAGACGGCACTTTCACGCGCAGTCCAACCCGCATCCACCGCCAGCTCCACCTCACGAAAAGGCAGAGAGCCAGACAGGAGGGGCAGAAGCCACACTGTCCTGCTGGAGATAAGAGACACCATCAGGAGCAGCATAGATATCCTCTTCAGCTGTACATCAACCTGACTCCTCAATTCTCCAATTGCAAGCCCTTCCTCACCTCTGTGAACCAGACCCTCATGGACATGGCGGAACTCCAGTACCAGGTGGTGAAGGACCGGATCACCGATCTGCTTCACAACCCTCCAGATCCAGATGAACCTGCTCCCCCAGTCCAGGTCTGCTTCTCCCACCTCAGGTGATGTCCCTCCCATTCCAAGGCTTTCCACAGGCCCTCACCTACCAGGGCTATGGCTACCAGGAAGTAGCCAGCAAGCACAGGCAGCAGCCCTTCCCAGTCCAGGCACAGGTTCTTCGGATGCCCCCATTGCCACCGTTAACTGATGCCACCGATGCCACCACGCACTGCTGCCACCCAGTTCGCGCGCCACCCATGCCACCGAGCCGCCACCGATGCCACCCACACCAGTCCTCACCCAGCTGCAGACCAGACAGCCCCACTACACTGCTCCTTCCTCCATCCCACAGCCAAGCCTGCTTCAGTACATCTGTCGTCGTACTGGGGGCTGACACCCCATGGCATGGAGGAAGGAGCTCTCAACATCACGGGGCTGAGCCAGCTGTCTGAGAGCTTCTCAACACACCGTCCCCTGTTGTCCTCTCGGGCCAGGCACCCAGTGGTGCTTCAGACCAGCACTCCAGCAGCAGCCACCTCCACAGCACCTGGACCCTTCACCCCTGAGACTGGGCACACCTCTGAGTGACAGAGAAGAGTGCTAGAGACTGGGTGGCTACCTGTAGACGCTTTTTTGGACATCTTGACTGGGTCATTTTTCTTTCACAGCTTGTTACTAAATAAAGATTATCTTTGCTTCACAAACTTGCTTCATTTATTTTTGTAAATAAAGTCTTGGTGGAAACTTTTAGAAATGGTTTAAGCCTTTGCATGCTTGTGGGATGGGTAAGGATAGCAGTGGGATGGGCAGGGATACCTTTGGGATGGGTAATAGCTGTGGGATGGGAAGGATTACCTTTCGGATGGTTAAGAATGCAGTGGGATGGGCAGAGATACCTTTGGGATGGGTTAAATAGGTATGGGAATGATAAACCTCCAGTGCAAGCATAGTGGGACTGTATGGTCCACCCTCCCAGCTGCCACACATATGGCCCTTTATTATCAATAACAATTTATTCATTGATCCACACATTTGAACATAAACACAACTCTTTATTAAATGCCCTGTTCATTGTAGGCCCACCCAACATACATGGCCCAATCTCATCCGTGTGATGAGACAGGCTGAAGGAAGCATCCATTAATCATCTATCATCCTGTCTTGTCATTCCACTGCTCCAGCTGGGGAGTTGCACAGTGTCTCAGGAGGTTGCGCTGCTTCCCTTCACGTGAGGCTCTGTTGGGGCCTTGCACCATCCTCAGTGTCTATCAGGTTTCGCCTTGCCTCCATTCCCCAGGCTCCATGTCCCCATTGCCTTTTTTGGAGGTCCACGAGCCTGTTCTGCAAGACTGGGTAGCGGGTGCGCATGAGATTGTGCAGGATGCAGCAAGCTTCCACGATACTCTCCTCACGGTCTCTGGGCGAGCTGCATGGTGGTAAGAAGTCCTGGAACTGTTGGCTAGGATGCCAAAGGCATTTCTCACCACACCGTCTTGCCTGGAAGCCTGTAGTTGAAGATCTCCTCTTCACGGGTGAGAGTCTGGAAGTGTAGGGCATGAGGGTGGTTGTGAGGGAGGAGCGTCATCCTCCACGATGAAGTAGGGCACATCTTGCGTGTCATTGGGCAGAGGGTCTGGATCTGGGAAGCCCATGGTGAGGTTGCATTTCAGCCCCTCTTGAGGTTCACTGGCGTTGTATACCTGGGCATCTGAAGCTGACCCGTTGCCTGAAGCATCGATGTACATGAACTTGTAGTCAGCATGGACCGTGGTGAAGGAGGATGATGCTGAAGAAGCCTCTTGTAGTTGAAATAAGTGGACCCCGATTTGGCTGGCGCTTTGCAGGCCACATGCTTGCCAATCTAATGGCTCCAACGGTGTGGGGGAAGTTCCACTTCTGATACCATGCTCTGCAACTTTCTTCCATCCTCTCTTCAGGGAGGGCCACTGGAGGAGCTCTCCAGGTATTTTCTGGATGATGCGCTGCACCACTTCTCTGACAATAATGCTGATGGTGTGTTTTGTGGCACCCTCCAGCCGTACTGCATGCTCCTGTAGGTGGTCCTGAGGCAGGTGGTGCAGAGTGAGTGCCACCTTGAGCCCAGGGTCCAGGCTGGGCCGGAAGTTGGTGCTCTGCTTGGTCAGTCTGGGTGTCAGCCACTCCACCACTTCATCAAACATGGCTGGAGGCATCCTCATGAAGTTCTGGGATGCACGAGGGTCTTCGTTCCTCAGCTCCACCATCAGCTTGTTGTCAGTCCGTACTCTGCTCTTCTCCTGATCCATTCTTCGACCAAGACGCTTCTTGGCCGCCTCCTTTCTTCCGTAGAACAATTGAAAGAGTCTGTAGATGCTTCGCACTGTTGCAGAACGATGTGTGGCTACCAAAGGACTGTGTTATGATCCATGGTGGACATGCTGGATGCTGTGGAAAGAGCAAGAGCCAGATGAAGGTTGCAGAGGTCTGCACAGCAGGGCCTGGACTGAAAGTGAGATCCAGGTGAGTTGCTCCCCCTTTTTATAGGCAATATAAGTTTTCACATATCTGTGTCCTTTTGCATCCTCTAGGCATCCTCTATACATCCTTAATATCCGAGATAGGTCCCCTCTGCGAATGTTTTTTCCATTTTAAATGCTTTGTACGTGAGCGGCATCTGCGTTCTACCTTTCTCCATTCCGTTCTACCTAATGCTGGCGCATGGTGGATACGCCGCGTTCCTCGCGCTCTCGCGTCTTCCGCTTCTCCACTGTGTCCGCTTTCCACGCTCGAGCAGATTTGGAGTTGCGCGGATGCGCTGGCTGGATGTGCTAGAGATTGTGGCGGACTGCAGCGTAATGGAATGATGACGGATCAGAACGGAATGTTCCCCGGTAATTTGTGATATGCAGAACGGGACGCATTGGATACATTTTCCGCTCAGAAAGTTTTGAGCAGCTCAAAACTTTTTGAGCGGATGGAACCTCAGTAGACGGATGCTGGACAGATAGATAGGATGAAAAACGGACGCAGTGAGTACAGAACGGATGCATCATGTTAACCAACGGATGTCAAGTGTTTCTCTCCATTTTACATCCTCTTTCCATCTGTTGGTGCAGTGTGACATGGGCTTTATAGAGGTGCAGATAACAGACTCAATAATTCCTCTGTAGAACTGTATCAGCAGCTCCATGGGCAGTTTGAGCTTCCTGAGTTGACACAGAAAGAACATTCTTTTTTGTGCTTTTTTGATGACGTTTTTTATGTTAGGTGTCCATTTTAGGTCATGTGATATAATGGAACCTAGAAATTGGTAGCCAATTGACAATCACATCAATTTCTGGGTTTGACTGCAAAGACTGTTACCAGCCCTTAATCCAGACTTCCAACTGTTCTTGACTGATTTTACAAACTAAACTTGATTTGATAGGGTTGGTACTTAAATGGAAGACTGTTAAGAATACCAAGGCGGTAGGCCAGACCATTAAGTTTTTTTTAAAATCCTGAAAGTTATATTGGCAAACTACTTCTATATTGCACCAATCTTGATTGGGAAATGATGGATACTTTTTACTATTCCAAAATCCTAACTGGATGCCTTCAAAATATACTGTACTTCAAATCCCAAAATTTCAAGCATTGTAAAGTTGATCGTGAAACCTGAAAACCAGAAAACCTGGCATAATCAATTTGTGAAAATTATTTTTAACTCTTGTTCCTGCCCCACACAGTTTCTTATGAATCTCACATCTGAATCCCAATAATCATACTCTTATATTACTTTACCAAGACAAGAATATGCTTGTATTTACAAATTATTTACAAATATTTGCATGTCAACTATACCTATGACTTTAGGAAGTTTTATTCCCCACACCATACCATCTTTACAAAGACTAACCATTTATTTCCATTGGGATTTTTATTATATTTATTATTTTATTTCATTTCATTCACTTCATCTCCCCTCACCTTACTTTATCTTATCATTATATATTCCCAGACCAGAAACCTGCACATACTTATTTGGTAATCAGGCCAATTAATAAAATGGACTTGCTTCTGAGTAATTCTCAGGTTATTTAATTGGCAGTTTGTAAGGCCAAAGCTATTGAAGTCAAAGGATTTGGGCTGGCTTTCATGAATAAAATAAAACAGAAAGGTTTCTGTAATGGAAACTGTAAGTTAACTTTGCATTAAAATGAGGCTGCTCCTTTGCCTCATATTTGCTTGCACTTTTCATATGTAAATAGTAAAAATAAACAATAAAAATGAATGTGATTTTCCAGATTTGATTTAATCCCATATGATCCCCCTATATTCTGAATGGTAATCTGGATCAGATTATGGTAATCTGGATCAGAATAGGATTTTAAAACTGAGGAAAAACATCAATAGCCTGTGCTATGCTAATTATATTATCCTGATAGCTGAAAATGCAAAGAACTGACAAGCTCAAGTTAATAAAAGTCAAAGAACACAGTGGAAAATTGGTTTTAAAGTAAATATAAAGAAGACCAAACTATAACAATAGGCAGAACAATCAATCAAAGTGATGGATAACTTCTGCCTTTTATAATCAACCACCAACCGTAAAGGAATGAGCCATTAAGATATAAGCCACAGGCTAATATTTGGTAGTATTAGTCCTTTAGGCCTTGCAAAAGAAATTCAAATGCCATGAAGTATAATGCCTACAATGCTCAGAATTATGTAACCAATAGAATTTCCAGTGATAATCTATGGGTGTGAAAGTTGGACTTTAAAAAAGCAGAATAGGAGGAGTATTGATGCTTTTGAATTTTGTTTTTGAAGTAAACTCCTGATAATACTTTGGATAGCCAAGAAACAAACCAATGTATCCTCAAATAAATCAATCCAGAGTCCACAATGATTAATGATTAAACTCAAATTAGACTACTTCAGAGATATTATGCAATAACCAATTGCCTAAAGAAGGTTCTAACGCTGGGAAAACGAGAAGAAAAAAGAAGATGACAAGCAAAAAGCTGTATAGACCCATTTACATGGGCAACGAGTACACCATTAGAAGACCTGAAAGATCAAACAATTGAGAAAATCTATCTCTGTGGTCACTAATGGTTGATAAGTTGATGGGACATGATCAATCCGTATAAAAGCTGGAACAATCTCAGTTTCAGATTATTTGGTATTTGTCAAGATCAAAATGTTGCAAAACCCAGCTCAGGTTTCCCATGCCAAATGTAGTACAGTTGTTAATTGCTCCTTTAAAACAAACAAAACATAAAAACAATTCAATTTTTGAAATGAAGTTAATAATCTCTGCTTTTAATTTGTAACTCATACTTGTCGACATTGAATAGTCATGTGTTGTTCATGTCTTCAAGGACCACTAATTTGCATTCTGTCATTAATCTTTCAGTCTGAAATGTTATTTGCCTTTACTTTCTATATTTGTTACTCTTCTATGTTTGGCATTCTTGCTTAAGTCTTCATCATTCCAAATCTTTCTTTGTTGGCAAGGGCATTGTATGGTTAAAATAGTTTCAGTGACTAGTCTTTAATTTTCAATGTGTCTATAGTTCCATGCCTACATTTCATATCAGATTAATTCCCATGCAATGTCCATAGTCCAGGGTACTGTAGCCTGTAGCATTAGCTAAATGAAGAGAATCCATAGCATCCTGCAATACATATTGCATTCAAATGAAGAGCTAGATACCGAAGAGCCAGATACTGAAGAAAAAACAACTATCCAACAAAATGGATATCTATGCAACTTTATTAAAAAGTTTCTGACCACTCAATCCAATACTGCACAACCAACACAAAATTTTAAAAGAATTACTGCCATACATCAAGAATATCATTGGTGGTGTGCTACAGGTTGGGCCCTGTTCAGCCAAACTGGTAATTAAAAAAGCTGAAGATCAGATGAGAGAAGCAAATAAATCCTCCAATGATCAGCTGAGAGGAAAATCCTACGAAGCTTTTTCTCTGTTAATATCACACTACTAACTAGAGCATAAAACATTTGCTAGACCAAAACTCAAATACAGCTCATCAGTTTGGAACCCACATTATGTATCTGATATTAGCACAGTTGAGAAACTCCAGAAATAGTTCACAAAAAGAGTTCTCCACTCCTCTACTCATTGTAGAATACTTTATGCCACCAGGCTTGAAATTCTAGACCTAGAAAATCTTGAATTACACTTTCTTCAGTCTGGTCTAAGTATGGTGTATAAAATCATACATTGCAATGACTTATCTGTCAATGAGCTTCAACCATAACAACACAAGAGCACACAATAGATACAAACTCAAGGTTAACCACACCAAATTTGATTCAGGAAATACAACTTCAGCACAGAGTGGTCAATGTCTGGAATACTCTACCTGACTCTGTGGTTTTTTCCCAAACCACAAAAACTTTAACATTAGATTGTCTACTATTTACCTCACCCCTTTCCTAAGAAGTCTGTGTGGGCTTTGCATTAAGTGAATCAATGTGCCTACCATCCCCTGTCCTATTGTTTCTTTTATTTCTCTTACATGTACCCATTTCATGCATTCATAAGATATGAAATACATATATATACTATATATATATATGGATCTCTGGTTATTCGGGTTTTTCTCCGCGTAGAATTGGAAGTATCTAGCAACGTTTCGATGAAGTCTCATTCATCATCTTCAGGCTTGTTTCTTCAGCTCTGTACTTCTCAGAGTGGGTGTGAGTGGAATTAACTCTGAGAAGCACAGAGCTGAAGAAAACAAGCCTGAAGATGATGAATGAGACTTCATCGAAACGTTGCCTAGATACTTCCAATTCTACGGCGGGAGAAAACCTGAATAACCAGAGATCCACATACAAATACTCGCGAAAAACCTCAGAAAACATATATATATATGTTATATATATATATATATATATATATATATATATATATATAATATATATATATATATATATTATATATATACTAACACTACATATACATATATATATAAAAGCATTTACACAGAACACAGAACTAGATCTTAGCGCAATCAGAATAGATCAGCCTTGAATTTGAAACCAGAAGCTGTGAGACCCACATCCATACAGAAGGCCTGATGATGGGAGATGAGATTCTGCTGAAACGTTGCTACAACTTTAACAGCACTACAATGACGTGGGATAATACCCAAGGAATATATGTATATATATATATATATTTGTTTTTAAGTTTTTCGCGGGTACTTACATGTGTGCTGTTCAGCTTCCTTCGGGTATTATCCCATGTCATTGTAGTGCTTTTAAATATATATCACATAAACAGGACACACCCCAAATCAAGTTCACCATGGAAACGGAAATAAACAAACAACTACCATTCCAGATGTAAATTAACACAAAGAACAGATGCACACTGGGACACACTGTATACCAGAAAGAAAACACACACACCAACCGCTACCCTCAACGCCCAATCCCACCACCACCAGCACAGATAAATTCCGTGGCGAAAACACTAATTACCAGAACCAAAACGCCTGGCAGACAAGACACATATAAAGATTGAACTAGGCACCCTGACTGAAGTATTGACAGCCAATGGCTTCCACAAAAACAAATCACCACCTGATCCACAAAAACACACCAAGACATAAACAGAGACCTAGAAGACCAACAGACCTATGGAACAGCTGTCTTGCCCTATATAAGAGGTACTACAGATAAAATCAGTAAGAATACTACACAGGCATCACATCAAGACTGCCTTCAAAACAGACAAAAAAATAGCAGCCATCCTTAGAAACCCCAAAGACAAAATTGACCTGGAAAACCAAGGCATATACGAAGTTCCCTGTACATCATGCCCGCCGGCCACATACATTGGACAGACGCAATAGAAGAATTAAGTACCCACCTAGATGAACACAAAATGCAGTAAAAAATCTGGAACACACCTCCTCACTAGTCCAACACATGAAAACCACAGGTTACAACTTTCAACTTCAATGGCACTAAAACCCTAGCCACTATAGAAAACCCCAACCACAGAATCATCAAGAGCAGCCATAGAATGCATAGAGATTGAAAAAAGTATATATATATATATATATATATATACTTATACCTATTATATTGTAAGTGATTGACAAATCTAAATAAATAGAAATAAATAAATAAAAAATAAAATAAAATAAAAGTATGCAATCAGCTCTCCCACCTGCCCCTGCACTTTTTTCTTTTTTATCCTATCAGCTGATTGCACTAAAGGTCTCAGAGGGTGTGGGAAAAGCTGCAGGCCAACGTTAGGAAAAACACTCCAAGCTTGCCAAAGCACACATCCACCAAACCAGCATTAAAACAATTTGAATCCCATCACTGAAGAATATCCCCCAAACTATCAACAGATTACTACAACTACATGGAATCAGCATAGTACACAAACCAATTAAAGCCTTTCAAAACATCCTAAGCAGACCAAAAGACCCAACAGCCCCAGAAGAAAAAACAGGAGTCATCTACAACATGCAACAACCAATATGTAAGATAAACAGTCAGAAGACTGGCAGAACACATCCACAAATACCAGCTAGTAGTCAGATGACATGATGAAAATTATTTAATTTCACAACATATCGACAGATTTAACCATAGTTTCAATTTAGAAAATGTGACCATCCTAAACCAAGCCAAGTCCAAAAATACCAGGGAATTGGTAGACACTTGGAACTCTAAAAAATCATCCATCAATAGACACATAGACATTAACAACATCTATAGACTATGCAAAAGAGAATATCACAGAGGTGGGACTCTACCAATTCAGCCTGGTTCTGCCAAACCAGTAGCTCTGAAGATCAGCTGAGAGGGAACCGGTTCGCTCTGACAATCTTCAAAGTGCATGCTCACTGAACCGGTTATTACACTATCCCATGGGATCTCATCACATCTAAAATTTGGGAAAGATGTCATGAATGCTTTTGGGAAAATGGCTGGCTTCAGGAAAGATTTTTGCCCTATCACAAAATGGTTGCTATGAGAGATTAACCTAAATAAAAAAGCCTCTATTTAGCAGAATGCCACATATTATCTTCTCTTGCCTCTTTCTAATTGTATACTCTTTCTTGCTTCTAATACCTTTGCCTATATTCTGAGCAAGTACATGAACTTAATGAACTAAGTAATCTTTGTTTGCATTGTATTGTCCTAGTCCAGATTATTGATTTGATTTGACTTTGGCAACCCCAACTCCAGAGACACTCTGGAAGACTCACAGTCTAAAAAACAAATTATAGATACAATCAAATAATGTAAAAAGCCAATAAAGAAATAACAACATGGTAACGATCTAACATATATACAGCCTATGTTAAACACCTCTAACAAGAGGGATTACATCCAATGCCTGGGACAATAGAAGAACTACAGACAAACAATAAGATCTCTATTTTATACTATATTACTCTGCACATGGATGTGTGTGGGTATGTGTAAAATATGTCAGAAGCTCAGTATTTGCAATAATTTATGATAATTGTTATCTTGTTATCTTGCATTTTTCTTCTAAAATGGGAAAGTGTGTCTCTCCAGCTATTACCAAAGTAGAAATTCTACAGTTCCAGCTTACTTCATAAGGAGGCTGGAAATTGTAGTACCCAGTCCTTCTTCCAGTTTTTTTTTTCCTCCATGCTGCAGAAGCAAGACCAAGCATATGGCAAGCTGTTGCAAAGAAATACAGTCTCACATTTTGAACTACCAATTTGCCAGTGGGTTGTCAGAACATTAACTACAGTATAATCAGAAATCTTTTGAGATCACATGAGGGTGTTGCTCTCATTGCTTGACTAGGACTGAGCCACAATCAAAAAAGGAAGGGTTGGTACATAACTGCAAATTCTGTATGGGAAGCAAGCTGCAGTAGTATGAAGGAGCTGGTATCAATTGATTCCATTACTATAAAAGGCTAATAAAAATTACAAAATCATACATGCAAACAGCTACTAAGTCAGGTAGTAAATGTGGCAAAAACAGAAAATGGTGGCTGTAATTGTATCTCAGTATAAATTGGTTATAATTTATTTATTCTCTTTAGGCATGTATGGAATAAATATGTCAAGTCCAGAGGTGTAACTAGCCATGACCAGCCCTGTCTTACCCCCACTCCATTTTCTCACTGGCCAGCTTGTTGGAATGGATGGCTTGCTTGGAAGAACTGGACTATTGGTTTCTTACATTTGTTAACCAAACCTATAAGTCCACATCAGTCAATTGATTTTTTTCTGTAAAGCAATGCTATACTGAAAATTGCTTTGAAGTTTATCATGCCAAATGAGGTAGGCTTATATTCTTTTTCTACCTTATTCTCAGAGTAGTTGGTGATTAATCACCATGCTGCCTGTGGAATTCTGGAAGTTGAAGTCCATACATCTTAAAGTTGCCAAGGTTGGACGCCCTTGTTCTGGGATTTTGTTCCCATCTGGAACATTGTTCACAAAAACTTCATATTCATTTATCAGCACTGTACTACTACTACTTGCATTGATGATATTACCAAAAGTGCTTGGGTAATGAAACAATTGTAAGCAAACAACCAAGTTCAGGGATCATCAAGAATTTGTCAGTTCAGCCCTGAGCTACAAATGTTCTTGTTTATTATTAAAACCGTAGTACCATGTGCTCTATGACTGTATTCTATACTTTTCTACTGGTTATGTATTCAAATAATAAAATATGTTATAAATCAAGCATTGTTGAAGATAGATAGCTGATCAAGACTTCAGTGTACATGTGTGTTTATAAACATCTCTTCTCATTTAGTTTACCTTTATTATTTTCTACTGTAGAAAATGAAGAATAATGTTTCTTCCCTTTTTAAATTCTAAAATAATAGGATAGAAAGGAATAAATAGGCATCTAACTATTGCATATGCTCTAAACTAGGACTAATCTGTTTGAATCAGCTTGATTTGTTTCATAACTTTGCTGAATCCAAAATATCTCATTAGGAAATATTTATTGTCTACTTAATATAGTTATATTGTACTCACTACAATACTACTTACAGTATAAAAATAAAAATCTGATATTATTTTAGAATGATAAAACCATTCTATTCATATTTTCAAAAAATCATTTTCTTTGTTCCATTTGTTAATATATCTATCCATCATGGTTTATTTTTCTCAATTTCATTGTTCATCTACTTAATGCATTTTGATATTTTCTCTATAGTAGATAGAATCCCTTTAGATAACTGAACTTTTTAGCATCTTGAATTATTAATATTTAGCTAAGACATGTAGCTATTATATGGTGCATTACACTGAATAATTACACCTTATTATGGTGCAAATTTATCATGTGAGAGATTCTTAATCTATAGCACATCTCCACTGTATTGTCCTTACTTAAATATTTTGTTTCTTTGCCTTCAGCCATTATTCTAAGCTGTTATTTTGTTTTGCTCTCTGTCAGCCATTGTGCAATATTTATTTCTAGTCCCTCATTAAAAAGTTCAACTCAAACTGTGCAGGTTTTTCTGTTCCTACAATTTTTATAATGATGTAATATAAATTTCTGCATGTATGCTATTGTTGGCTACAATTTATCCTAAGATTTTTTTTAATTGATGTTATGTTTTTTGTTTCTTTTTAAACTGAAGGGATTTTTAAAAAAAAAAATCTAATTCTTAATGATTTTGTGTGCATTTATTTAATGTTATTCTCACTGTATTTAATAGGCAATAATAAGGTAAAAATGCATGTTTAGTCAAATCTATTAATCTAGAATGTAGGATGGAGGACATGAGTAGCTGAACTGGAAGATGGGATTAAATGTGTCATCAGTTTGGAATCATTGCATTGCCACAAAAGACCTAAGCCCAATCCTCCATGAAAACTGTTCACCCTTATCTAATGCCAAATTAGTTTTGACCATTAGTTGACTAGATTATAATGTACAGGTAGAAATAACAAACTCTTCAACACTTCACTGAATATTCTTTGCATCTGACATAATCCAGTATGTCCCTAACAGGAAGAACTCTATTTCTGCTATACTTCTATACATCTATAATCTCATCCTCCTTCTTCCTCATCCAGCACCTATTCAGAAATTTGCTATAGATGACTAGTTGTTACAGATGTGTGAATAATTCACAAATGTTTACCTATCATAAAATTGAAGAGTTTGGTGAGAGATGAAATGGTTAGGTTCAGATTACCCGAGAGAATATATCTCTGCATGATCCTCATTACTTATTAAGATCCTCAAAAGTATCAATCTTCAAGTTTTATAGTTTCACTTAGTCATCTCAATCCTTGCCCCTCAAAACCTACTTTGTATAGATTCCAGGATTCTCTATTCTTTAGAAAACTTCAAGACTGTCATTGAGAGCTAACTTAATGATATTGAGAAGTTTCAAATGGTTTGCAAGTGAACTGTATGCAGTTTAAATGGTTTATAATTTAATATACATTGCCCTGAACCATTTTGTAAAGGTGGCATGAAGACAAACTAATCTATATACTAGTAAAAACTCATGTCAGTTTGATATTTTGCAACCTTCAATTGAGTGAAATGTTGCATCATAGGGCAAATCATTGCCAACAAAAGTACCGCAAATGGGCTAACTTACAGAATGCCAGAACCCATGAAGATGTCCAAATTGGCAGTTTTAAGCTGCTTATTGGCCTAGGGACTTTTGTCATGCATTTCTGCCCACAAGGCACTCATAAATGTCTTGCTTTTAGGGTTACACCATTATTCCAGACGTCTATAATATTCCTGGCTTCCCATATTTCAGTCTAACAAAGAAATCATGACTGACTTTCCTCGAAGAATTTTTTTCTTGTGCGTCCACACATGTGCCCAACAATGGGATACATGTGGAACATAGAACAACGTAAGTATCTTCTATCACCTTCAACAGGAAATGAAATTAAAAATGTCACCAAGATTAATCACAAGTCTTAAAGTTACTAGATAATGCCTCAGATAATAAAAATACAACAAATTTCAGTATGAATTGCAGATGAGGTTTATTTTAACCAGTATCCTCATCTGTGGTTTTAAGATGCTAGCCATGAAAAAGGGCAATCAAATTTGGCCCTGATCTGTATGCATTGCAGCTATTTTCTTTACTATTTTCATAAAATCTTGTAGATACCTTTATATTTTGACATTCTCTCCCAAAGTTTTTAAAATGTACACCCATCACTTTAAAAATGAAAACATACTAAAATCAACTGTTTTAAAAAGATGGCTTTCATCTATCAACATATTTCTTAGGTAGATGACAGGACTTAGCTAACTCAAAAAGTTAAATTCTGGTTAATGGTCAATACCGTTACCATTACCATTACAAAATACTAGGAGTAACATTTTAAATAAAACTATCATAAAAGCAATGTCAAGTCACAATTATGTGGTTCCCATCTTCCCCCAATACTACATATGGACATTTCCATGAAGTTTCCAAAATCAGGCTAAGCTACATGGATTTTTTTCATTAAACAAGATAATAAATAATTAAAGAACAGCCTAGAATTCCAGATAAATCAAATTAGAACTTTGTTCCAAACATGCAACAGAAAAATCATTTGTACATTGGGTATAGGTAATTATTCTCTCTCTATCCTCTGAATCCTATTCCCTAGGATAGATTTCTAAAATTATAAATAATTATTTGTGCAATAATGATTACTTCCTTTGATAAGTGGCCTTCCATAAAATGGTTATAAAATCATGTATGTGTGATCATTGAAAATTCTATTTTGATAAACAACCCTTAATTTTCAAAGAAACAATTTGAAAAAAATATATACTTGAGTTGTTACTAAGAAAATAGAGTTGATTGACCACATGAGTTTGCATTGATTGGTTTTCTTTCAAAAGCATCTTTCATTAAAAATACAATAAGTATTTTATAAAAATTCCCCCTGTCCTGTCTAGTACTGAGACATCCCTTATAGATAGCACTCTATCATTTAAAAGAAAAAAACCATAAAAATCAATATCAAACAGTGAGAATGCAACATAGAATCTGTCTTTGTGATTTAAATAAATAAATACCACAGACCTATATTCAGAATTATCTTGATATTCAATAATGCTTAGTCATGCAATTTAACTCTAGATGGATCTAATGAACAATGTTTTCCTGTTTTTATTATTTAATTTGTGGAGATGTTATTGTAACTGCCCAGAGTTATCCTGTGGTAAGATGGAAAGCTAAATAAGTAAATAAGTCAGTAAGTGAGTAACTAAGTAAGTAAGTAAACAAATAATATTCTGGAGACGTTGGGTAAGACAGAACTTGATAGTTACAAACAAAATACATGAGGAAAAAACTGCAAAATATGTCTAACTATAAACGAGGCTCTTTATTTCACTAATTAATCTTTCCTTTAACTGGAACACTTTTATGGATGAAAATTCATGAAGGATTGTAATTAAATACAGTTTCTCCTCTTTTAATTAATGCTGGATTTCCTTTTTCATGTACTAAAGTTATTTTATATTTCTTCCTGAGTTGCAGTGAAATGTTTTGTTAAATTGTAATGTGGCATACAGGTACCTACTTTTTTTAAACAACTAAATAATATTTAAAAGAAGTGATCAGAAATATAAACAGGATCTTGTTAAACAATTCCAGTTTTTGTGAGAGAAACTGCATAAATACTCCTAAAATCACTAGGCTTTAAGAGTGAACTAGTTAAATTGCATTCTTCATGATCCATAAAAGAGTAAAAAATCCCACACTATTCATTCTGGAACATATGACAGAAAAGTACAGAAAAATATCAGAAAAACAAACAAAATTAAGCCAAGCAGAAATGGCCTAAAATCTCATTAGGGAAGTTAAACTGACAAGGAATAGATCATTGTTCTGGAACTAAATTGAAGCAATAAAAGATTATATAAATACACAAATGACAGAGATCAATGAATGATGGAAATGGAACATGAAGAGGTAACAATGGAACTAAAACTCAGGAACAAGATCAAATGTTAAGATCAAATTAATTCTTGTCTGCTGTGGTAAACAAGGAAAAATAAAACTGAAATACAAGAAATGGAACATTATTTTTCGGAAAAAGAAAGGAAGGAAGGAGTTAATTTCAAAACTGTAAAGCCACAGCCTCTCTGCAGATAGTTCTCATGAGAAAAGGAGCTGTGCCCTAAATTGTTCTCCTGTCAACAAAGATAATGCCTCCAATAATAAAAATCCAACAAATACTCCCTGGGAGAGAATAGGAATTAGAAAGTCACTGTCCATAATAACAAGCTTCTGGAAAATAAACTGGTGTCAAGGATGCTGGCAGGGAGTAGGTTTAATGAAGGAAGTGCTCTGAGATGACCCATCATGACATTTCCAGAGACAAAGGCAGAAAAAGCCACTAGGCAGAATCCAAGTTCCTGATCAGTACAGGAAACTAACACTGAAGCATCTTTTCAGATCTCTCCAACATTTGTTTGGTTATATTCATGACTAGACCACCATGATCTCTTGAGCAGTGTTTCAGAAATATTTCCATTCCAAAGAAACAGAATGACCAAGTAAAAAAAAGCAACAGGTGTGTAGGAGCAATTTTCAATTTCCTGCCAGCTTGATTGCAGCTGGTGGTGCTCTGGCAGCTAATAGTGAAACCAATGGACCTAGCCTCTGGAGAACTAGGATAGAACCCATCCACCTGATCTCCATCAGCCAAACTAGGGATTGGGACTGGTCACTGAATATTTGGAAGTCACATGGCAGTATGGTATGTATGTATGTATGGCAGTATGGTCACATGGCAGTATGGTAGCACAAACCATAAATTTGCAAAATTTCAATCCCAGATTTTTGGATGCATGCTCTAAATTAACCCATTTGAGGTAACCCTGGTTTCAAAAATTGTTGCTCTATGATGCACTGTTTCACACAGTTAAATGTTATAGAAATGAGGGCCTCAGTAATATATAGATAAAAGAGTTCACCAACTTCATAGACATGTTTTTACTGTCATTTTTTTTCTTTTTTTCTTCTGAATTTTTTCCTGACATTCAATTAGAATTTGTTTCATTGTAAATTAACAGTTTAATTCTGGCTCTTGGATTCTGGAAGTCTTGATTCTATTTATGACACTCTTCAGACAGACAAAAAGTGTTATTATATGGCCTCCTAGTAAACTTCTTCTCAAGGCTAATCATACACAGTTCTCAAAGTGTCTTCTTGTAAAACTTACCTTTCCCTTTCCTGATCATGTTCACTGTTCTTCTTCAAACTTTTTTCTATTTCTTGAATTGTTTCCTAAAGAGTGATCCCCAAAATTATTATTACCTTTATTCTCAGAGTACAACATGTATACAATGAGATTTCTGGTCACCTATGTTGTGCTGATTTTCTAGATAAGATCTTTGCTGAAGTAGACTCTGAGGAATTTAAAGGAGGAAACACTATCCACAGAGCTCCCCTCGATGTAAACTGGGACAGGTTCCTCTCTCTTCTTCCTGAAGTCTAACACCATCTTCTTTGTCTTGCTGAAGCAGGTTGTTCTCTAGGCACCAGAAAGATAATTTCTGAACCTCCCCCCTGTACTCTGTACTCTGTTTCGTCTCCACCTGTAATGAGACCCAATGCAGTAGTATCATCTATGAACTTAATGATCACAGTGGATGGGTCAGACCAGTGGTCGCCAACCAGTGAGCTGCAGCCCACTGGTGGTCTGCAAGAAAATTTTGGTGGTCTGCAGAGAAATGTCACCTCCAGAGCAGCCCCCAAAGGAATCAATCCAGGTTACGCAGAAACACAAGGCTGTGCTGCCCTCATGGCCCAAATGAATCCTCCCTGTCCACTCGCTCCTTACCTGGCAAACCTCCCTGCTAAGTTGCTATTTTTTTTCCAGCCATCAGCTGTTCTGCTGTGCCAGGAGATTTAGAGTAGCTAGAAAGCAGGAAATCATTGGATTTCTTGCTTTCTAGCTGATCTTTAGAGTTTTGGCTCTGTTTTTAAGCTGAGCTGAACCTTCCTTAGGACTCAAGCTTCTATTATTCAGAATAGACTCAGGTAGCTGATGGCAGAAAGATAGACCTCTGAGTGAATCTGTGCTTCTGTGAGTAACTCAATCTGCCTGCCTGCTTTGCCTGCTTTTGGGTAGAAGTTGCTCTTTATTTAGTAAAAAAATTCAATATTTATATACATGTGTTATGAGTTAATTTGAGTTTTCTTGCAAGCAAATTTTATGTGATAGATTCAGGTAGCTGATGGCAGAAAGATAGATCTCTGGGTAAATATGTAATTCTACGAGCAACTCAATCTGCCTGCCTGTTTTGCCTGATTTTGGGTAAAAGTTGCTCTTTTTTTATATAAAAAAAAGATACACAAATATTTATAATATTTACATACAAGTCATGCCCAGCCAGTCACATGACCACCAACCACACCCACAAATTAGGCCACACCTACAGAACTGGTTGTTAATAAATTTGAATCCCACCCCTGTGTGTGTGTGTGTGTGTGTGTGAGAGAGAGAGAGAGAGAGAGAGAGAGAGAGAGAGAGAGGTTNGAATCCCACCCCTGTGTGTGTGTGTGTGTGTGTGTGTGTGAGAGAGAGAGAGAGAGAGAGAGAGAGAGGTTAGATCAGATCTCTTTCTCTCTCTCTCTCCCACCAATGTCAGCAAGCTGCCGTCAGTCAACATTCATATTAGTGGTCCCTGGGATTTAAAATTATGAGTTTGGTGGTCCTGAGGTCCTTCCCTGAGGTCCAAAAGATTGATGACCCCTGGATCAGATGATACACAATCATGTGTGTACGGTGAGTACAGGTAGGGACTGAGCACACAGCCCTGTGGGGAGCCAGTGCTAAGCTTCAAGGAGGTAGCTGTGACAGACCCAGCCCTCACTGTTTGTGGTCAGTCCCTCAGAAAGTTTTTGATCCAGTTGCAGAGGGAAGAGTGAAAATCCAAGTCAGTCAGCTTTTCAATAAGGATGCTTGGCAGGAAGGTATTGAAGGCTGAGCAAAAGAAACGCATCCTGACATCGTTTCCGGGTTTCTCCAGATGGCTCATTACAGAATATAAGGCAGTAGCTATGGCATTGTCTGTCGACCTGTTCACCCTGTAGGCAAATTGATGTTTGTCAAAGTCTGGTGGTTGGCATTTCCTAAGGTGTTGGGGAACCAGTCTTTCAAAGCATTTCATCACTCCTGATGTTAACACGACAGGTCTGTAGTCATTTAGACAGTTAATTGCTGTTTTCTTGGGGACTGGGACAATAGTGGCTACTTTCAAGCATGATGGAAAATTGCATACATTGTTCACAAGGAGTCTTAATTTTACTTTAGAACAAAATGTAACATGCTTCCATGATGCATATTATCTATAGGGATCTAATCCATGTAGGAAGCATAATTTATTTTTTATTTATTTATTTATTTTGTCAAACAATTATTAGATAACAGGTATAAGTATAAACATTTCATTATAAATATAAGAAATGAATAAGAACAAGAAAAAAAGAAACAATAGGACAGAGATGGTAGGCATGTTTTGGTGTGCTTATGCACACCCCCTACAGACCTCTTAGGAAAGGGGTGAGGTCAATAGTAGACAGTCCAATGTTGAAGATTTTGAGGTTTGGGGAAGAACCTACAGAGTCAGATAGAGTATTCCAGACATTGACTACTCTGTTGCTGAAATCGTATTTCCTGCAATCAAGTTTGGTGCGGTTTATCTTTGGTTTGTATCTGTTTGGTGCTCTTGTATTGTTTTGGTTGAAGCTGAAGTATTCATTGACAGGTAGGACATTGCAATATATAATTTTATATACTATACTTAGATCGAACCGAAGGCAGAGTAATTCTAGGTTGTCTAGTTCTAAAATTTCAAATCTGGTGGCATAAGGTATTCTGCAACAAGTAGAGGAGTGGAAGATTCTTCTCATAAAATAGTTCTGGACTTTCTCAACTGTGCTAATATCAGATATGTAATGCAGGTTCCAGACTGATGAGCTGTATTCAAGTATTGGTCTTGCAAATGTTTTATATGCTCTAGTTAATAGAGTGATATTATCAGAGAAAAAGCTATGCAGGATTAGGTTAACAACTCTTAATGCCTTTTTGGCTATGTAGTTACAGTGGGCTCTAGAACTTAGATCATTTGAGATGAGTACTCCAAGGTCCTTGACAAAGTTTTTGTCATCAACAATGTCTTGACTATTCAGCTTGTATTTTATTTTTTTATATTTTTTTTGCCAATATGTAAGATAGAGCATTTATTTGTTGAGATTTGAAGTTGCCATTTGTTTGATCATTCTGACACATAGTCAAGGTCTTTTTGAAGGGTAGCAGCATTGTCAGTGTTGTTGAATAGCTTTACATCATCAGCAAAAAGAATGCAGTTGCTCTTAATATAATCACAGAGGTCATTAATGTAGAGTATGAAGAGAGTTGGTCCTAGAACACTGCCTTGGGAGACACCACTATTGACAATACCACCACCACTACCCTGATCAATTGAAAACTGCAAATTTTACCATGTGGGTAACTGTGCAACTTGCCTGGCTGTGGTCATTCACAACAAACTAAGACTGCCTTAAATGTGTAATGGTACAATGCAAGCTCTTCTCTTTTCTTGCCATAATGCAGAGTTGAAACATGTTCCAAATAAGTGTCGTCAGTATTGCAAGGTTACAATTCATGTTTCAACATTTGAACCTCCACTTCTGGAGTAAACGTCCAGTGCCCATCTATTCAAGTTTTCAGAACAGGAGTTCCTTCCCAGATTTTTCCTAGAAATAATTGTTCTTGAAAAAAATTGGAGATCTCTTTAAAGATTATTCTGTAACAAAATATGTATTATATAGGTATTATAATATCTAAGCTAAGTATCTTAATACCAGGCTCCAGCCATCATCAACATTTTATTCTCCCTTTTCTGTTGAATTGAAAGACAAAATTAGATAAGTGCAAAAGAAAATGTTGGCCCAATATAACAATACTGTTTCACAAAGGAACTATTTGCTTTGCTCTGTCTTTGTGTTCAACAATTTAAGGTTATTGGTTCTCTAGGGATCTCATGGAGCATTGTCCTTTACAGGATCTGCATTGTTCTTCACTACAAAGCAATACTGGCCAGCCAGCCAGGGGAATTTTCAAGCTATGCTTCAACACAGACAATAAATGAAACATAAGCACAGAACTGCTCATCAGTTTTGATCGCATTTCCAACTACAATGTGCCTAAAGTGAAGTCATAATCCATCCACTACTCCTAGAGGCAAAACACAATGCATGCAGAGAAAGAGACTGAACAAAGGACAAAATATACAAATTCTTGAAGTATATATATGAAAGTTTCCACTAGTGTGGAAAACACTATAAAAGTGCTTGAAGAAACTGTCCAACAGCATAAAATTTCATCAGCATTGACTCTAAGAGAGGGAAATATTAACTGCATCTTTAGACAGATAAAAAATGCCAGCAAGATGTATTCTCTCTTTTCTTAAGTCAATTTAAATGCCAAAGAGGGTGCTGGCCATTTAAACAAAAACTCAGTGGGAACCATCTGCATTGAACAGCAGTTCATAAATTGCAAGATCTGTTCTGTCTTTTAAGATGTTAGTTGTTCTTTGGATAAAAATAATAATAATAATCAACAAATCACTGGCATAGTATATCATCAAAATGATAGTGCCTTGATGATGCATTATAGCAGTATGTCACTAGCACTTTGATAACACAGTACATTAAATGTATCATCAAAGCACCATCATTCTGATGATAAAGTGCTGCACCAGTTAGAATATGTGGAAGTTTTAGCATTTTTTTTTCTAAATATACTTTAGAAGTGCATTCTACTTAAGAAAAAGGGTAATGTGAAAGCAGGTTAACTAAGTGATAGTGCCTGAATGAGTATGTCAAAGGTAGAAAAGGGAGGCATAGATTATCCAATTTTTCTGTGATTATCCAATTAGTCTGAAAGAGCTTATAGAATAGCATCTTAAGCAGCTGGGAATGGAGCAGATTTGGCCCTATCAATCAGCTAAAGTGAAGTAGGGAGATATTAGTTCCAGACTGTAAAGGTTTAATCAAATTATTTTTGCTTGTGGCAAGGAGGATTCTGAGACTGGCACTTGTGTAGGAAGAAGAGGCTGGTGTTCTCTAAGAAGTACGATCAGAGAATCAATTGCTCTTTCAGGTGAAGTTGTAGGAACCTCACAATATTCTATCCAATCTTTACTATGCCATTTTTTCTTTATTATTAGATAAGGAGTTGCTATCATCTGGAAAAGTTTAACTGTGGAGAATGATAGACATTTGGAAGACATTTTTCCAACATTGACCTGCCTTCTCTGAGTTTAAAGAGTTCCATCTCAGAAAGGGACATCTGTAATATATTGTAGTCCTTTGAATACTGTTCACTTACTATATAATATACCTTTCTCATAAAAAAAAATTTCTCTGGACAGTGACAGATGGGAGCCAAGCAAAAGAAGAATGAAAAAAGCATTATATTGCACATCTGTGAGTATGGATCCCCCACCAAATTCTGCTGAACTTTCTTTGACTAAATAGGTATAAAAACTTAATCAGTCCATCAATTACTTACTTACTTTGTGGGCCATTTGCAAGAAGTTCTCATTTCCACATTCCTCTTCTTTATGTCTCCCTTATAATAGTACTAAATGAGGAACAAAGAATTAGGATAAAATAAAAATGCCAAGTTGAATTGTCAGTCCCAACAGATTAGTATGGAATAAAATTACAAAACTGAAGATATATTCTTTCGTAAATATATCAATATGTAACTTTAACATTTTTTTAAAATGGGATCTGTGACACAGAAATTGGTTATGTTATTTTGTCATTTTAAATGCCCCAAGAAACCAGTAAATTCAAAGTTATCCACTCATCAGTAGTATCTTTTTTTTCCTGTATGCTGAGCTGTCTAACATCTGGGTTAAACGTTTCGTGAACTAATGGCTTTCTTTAATATTGCGCTTGAAAATTCAGTCTGATTCATTGTTATTGCTTCTCCCACTCTTTCCTCCAAATTTCCTAGTGTTTACTCTCAACTGGTGTGAAATATTAAATGAAAACTTCAAACTCTGAGTAACACAGAAGTTAGGAGAGATGCATTGTAATGTTAGGTTTACACTACTAGAAACAGAAACCAGATAGAAGAGATTGAAAAAATTTTCATACTTCATGAGTTGTTAATAAGATCTGCAGAAGATAATGGTGATGCATATTTGAATTCTGCTTTCTTATAACACCAGTTTGCTTGCATTTGGGACTTATTAAATAAGATACTGCCAGCAAATAGGGATGGATCTAATTTTGTCTGTATTTAGTTGACTATTCTGATCGCATTTTCTGATATATAAGGTCCAACAAAAAAATATCTCCAAGGTCAGCATTCTCTATTCTCATATCCCCCATAGTTCTTGGAATGGATGTTCATGTAAAAACACCCAAACATGTTTTTGGAATGTCCTATATATGACATGTGCAAAAGACATTGGCAAAATACAGGGAATCTTTTTTAGAATTGAGAAACCATTTTTCAAACGATTGGGCTGTTTACGACAACACGTAAGAAACTTTATTAAAATCCACTATCTTGTCTTCCTTGTTTTCCTTTTCCCTTGGCAAAACTTTTCTGTATGATTGCTATACATACAACATACCCAACCAAGGTTAAGGTAGAGGACCCAGATGTATCTGTGCTAAGAAAGAAACATTCAATACCAGATACTTTGCATTAAATACTCAGGGTCAATGTAAATTGGCTGCAATATGACGTACCTTTTCAAAAGCCAACAATGATGACCTACAAAATTATTTGTAAGGAAAGGGAGAGAAAGTTCTTCAAATGCTGACATTATGAGGGCCATTCGTCTGGGTATGCTTCTATGGTATTTAAAATGAAAAGTTCCTCTAAGGATGCTTATTTTAGTAATTTATTTAAAAACATAGGTCCATCTAGTCATTTTGTTTGTGCCCATGGTGCTTAACCTGAATAGAAAATGATTTCATTTCCAAGGATATGGTGGAAATCTTTAATTTACAAAGCTGAAGTTCACTTCCACAAACCGTTCAAGATGAGGACAGATCACATTTGGCTGATTTGCTTCTTGTTGTAATATTATCACTAAGCTGACACACCATTTTTATGAATTTGAGATTCCAGTCAATATTTTAATGGACCTATAAATTAATAGCAAAGATCAAATGATAATGTATGAAGCAGGGCATGATCATGTTAGAAGCAAGGAAAGTTTGCAAAATAGAAATTGGGTAAACAATTTGTGAATGGTAGTGATGTGAAATAAAGTTAGTTATGTTTCTTTTTTTTTAGGTTTCAATTACTTTGACTTACTATTTTCATTTCCTTTTTGAAATTGTATAACATTGCTTACCCAAAGGAATGGTACGGTGGCCATGTATCCATTTGTAAATATGATAATCCATGTAATCTCAATTTTAGAATGCAATCCCATTTTTAATATTTAAAGAGTCTGCTTTACTAAGAATTGCAATTTTTATATTTTAATATGGAAATAGGGGAAATGATGGTGGTAATTCGATAGTTCATAGGTTTGAGAAACAGATCATTATAATTACAATTGTGAGTGGGTGGGCTGTATCACAATAATAGTGCATGGAATGTGTAGATCATTTTCTCTCACTCCCATAAGTTTCCCTGGGTAACAAACTGCAGAGCTGAACAAATAATTTTCCTAAATGTTGTCCATCTTAAAAAGGAGAAGGAGATGGGATGGGGATGGGATGATTGACAGATAATATAAAGACTAACATGTTCAGAAAGACAGCTGAGAGACCAGTGATGGATAAACTTTCTAAGGGTTCTACTTCACTGCAGCTTTGCTAGAACTGTATTTTTACTACTACTCAACTTGAAGAACTTTGGGAAACTATTGGAAAACAATCTTATTCAGATTGTATTTAAAGTGTTTTAATCAGCGAGTTTTGCTCTCTTTCAATAATCCAGCGTGCTTTTGAACATCTGTTACAGCCTATTGTTTACAGCGTAATAGCAGTAGCCATCAGAGCAATACATTCCTCCCACCAGTAAATAATAGCTGCGAGTAAAATAATTAATCCTTTCCTTGTGTTCTCAATGCTACCTTATTAGTTTAATCAAACACTGATTAATTCATTACCTCAAAAACTTACAATTTTTCTACTCATTACCTATATCAATGATTTAGATAATCAATTTCTATAAAATAATTTATTAATAGTTTAAGCCCATGTCACACTGCCAACGGATAACAAAAAGGACACAGCGGACGAGCAAAATGTTCCATCCGTTGTTATCCGCTCTCAAAAGGGCAAAAATTTGCATAACCGGAGCGGATAACACGGATGCGGAGGAAGCAGGTGGATGCAAAGCGGATGCGGAATGAAGCCCATGGATGGAAGCAGATGGGAGCGGATGGGAGCGGATGGGAGCAGATGGCACGTCCGCAGGGCTTCCGGGGGGCCTCAGCAAAGCGGACGCGGAACGGATGAAGCAGATGTAGAGCAGATGCACAGCGGATGAGAAGCGGATGCACAGCGATGCACAGCGGAAGCTAGCGGATTGCCTGTGTTAATTGCGCATGCGGGGATGAATTGCGTCAGCCCCGCGGATATAACGGAAGCAGCTTGGAAGCAGGTGGCCATTCAGAGGAAAGACCTGCTGCGAAGGATTGGCTGCCTTGCGCTGCCCTGCTACATTCTGCCTGCAAGCCTTGCTGCAGCCTTGCTGCCCCCTCCTGCAGCCGCAACCCCACAACCATGTGAGCACAGCAAGCCTCAGCCATCTGCTGCCAGCCCTTGCAAGAGGGACAGGGCTACCATCCGGCCCTGGCCTCACTCTGGTTCTGCTGGGGCTTCTGCAGCACAGGCTCACTCTTCTGGGCTGGGCTTCTGCTGCTTCAGCTTTTGAGGAGCTGATGACAGCACTCCAGCACCAGCCACCTCCAAAGCACCTGCACCCTTCACCCCTGAGACTGAGCAACCAAAGAGGAGTCACCAGAGACTCATTTTTGTCTTATAGGTTGTTTGTTAATAAAGTCTATTTTTGATTCACACACTTGCTTCATTTCTTTTTTTTATAAAGTTCTTGCTGGAAACTTTTAGAATGGTTTAAGCCTTTGCATGCTTGTGTGGATGGGTTAAGATAGCTGTGGATGGGCAGGGATACCTGTGGGATGGCAGGGATACCTTTGGGATGGTGAATTAGCTGTGGGATAGATAACCTCCAGTGCAAGCATTGTGGGACTGTATGGTCCACCCTCCCAGGTGCCACACCTCTGGCCCTTTATTATCAATAACGATATGATCAATCATCCACACATGTCAACATTAAACACAATCTCATTCGTCAAACGAGCTATCA
>BHFT01055624.1:0-11033 GCA_004320025.1 Laticauda laticaudata | reverse complement strand
AACAGCTGAATTATGAAAATCAGAATTCCATCTATTAAAGAGATGAATTTCATCCATCTTGTTAGCCAGTGAGCATAAATTAGTCAGAAAGATTCAAGGGAGAGGAGGTTTTTTCCCCCTATTCCTGTTTAAAATTCCTGCTCATTTACCTCGTATCCTCTTCCGCCGTGGTCGTTTCTTTGCTTTCTTTGTTGTAATCCATAGCACCAGGGAATTAGTTAGAATCTCCTCCACATTTGCAAAGGCAGGTGGGGGTGGGGAATCAGAATCTGCCAACCTAGCAGTTCGAAAGCATGTAAAAAAATGCAAGTAGAGAAATAGGGCCCCCTTTGGTGGGAAGGTTCCATGAACCTTCGGCATTTAGCCATGCCAGCCACATGACCATGGAGATGTCTTTGGACAGTGCTGGCTCTTTGGCTTTTGTAATGGAGATGAGCATTGCCCCCTAGAGCCGGAAACAACTAGCATGTATGTATGAGAAGAACCTTTACCTTTAAACAGAGGCTGGATATACTCAAATAACCATGTGGTAGTTAAGGAAATCCAACATGTCCAGTGGCCCTTTTGTGTTAGTTTTGTGTTGTGAAATGGCAAAAAAAAAAAAAAGTCACAAATCACAATCATTGGTTAATGCTGCAACCAATTGCCAAGTGCTCAAAATGTGATCACATGACTGCAGGTGGAGAGGGATTGTGGCAGTCATAACTTTGAGAATGAATATGGATTTTTTAAAGTCCATCATAACTTTGAATTGTTGTTAAGTGAAAGGGCATAAATGGAGGACTTTCAGTATTGGGCAAAAGATTGGACTACATGATGTCCAAAATTCCTTCCAATCCTTACTTTAGAAGAGAATATTGGTGGTTTGAGGGTGATCTCTGAGGTAACATCATTAGTGCAAAATCCCTCACTTCTAGCATTGATCAGGAAAATGTTAAATCTTCACCTAAAGTTCAGAGCTGAGTATCTGTCCAGAACTGATGAATTTAGGTTGTGTTTTTGTCCACCTTTGATTAACAGATAACAGATAAACAGAGTTGGAAGGGACCTTGTAGGTAATCTAGTCCAACCCCCTGCCCAAGCGGAAGACCCTACCGCATTTCTGACAGATGGCAGTCTAATCTCTTCTTGAAAGCTTCCAGTGGTGAAGCTCCCCACAACCTCTGAAGGTAACTTCTGTTCCTTGGGTTGATTGTTCTCACTGTCAGAAAGTTTCTCCTTATTTCCAGGTTGAATCTCTCCTTGTTCAGTTTCCATCCATTATTCCTTGTCTGGCCTACAGGCACTTTAGAAAATAGCTTGACCCCTTCCTCCCTTTGGCAGCCCCTCAAATATTGGAAGACTGCTATCATGTCTCCTCTGGTCCTTCTCTTCCCTAGTCTAGCCATGCCCAGTTCCTGTAACCATTCTTGATAATGTTTTAGCCTTCTGTCCCCTAATCATCCTGATTGCTCTTCTCTGCACTCTTTCTAGAGTCTCAACATCATTTTTATAGTGTGGTGACCAAAACTGAGTGCAGTACTCTGCCTGTGGTCTTACTAGGGCTTTAATAGAGTGGTATTAGTACCATTAAATTCTGGATCCATGCATTTTTCTAAATTTTCAGCTAAATGCTGCGAGTTGCACTGGATCCTTTTAGATCACCCAGGGCTCAGCCTTTGTGGTACTTCCTTGTTCCCACTGTGTTCTGCTGTTTCTGAGAATTTCCTAACAAAGGTGAGATGGCAAGCAGTCTAAATTTAATGATACAAAACCAACAAGCAAGGTGTTTCTAATGTATCTTTTTTGGAGCCTTAATTGATTGGGAGTGCTATGGTTAAGAAAAGCTGTTAGGGAAGTAATCTCGAGAACACGTAATTCACGCAATTACACTTACTTGGGGTTTGTAGTGCTGCCTTAAAATGCAATTGTAGCTGTTACTTTTGCTCCGAGATAGCTAATGGCAGTTCAATTGGAGGCAGCATTATTTGCATTATCAGATGAGCATAATAACTCTCCTCCTATGGTAACAATTGTCGAAAAATCTGGATGATTGTTGAAACAATGAATCAGATCAGAACCATTGGTCCTTATGAGTCCCAAAGGTACTTTCTTTTTTTTTTTTTTTTCAAAAGACAACCAGACTTCCTTATTTTTCCTTGAAGATGTTTTGTTTCTCATCCAAGAAGCTTCTTCAGCTCTGACTGGAGGGTAGGGAATGGAAGGATTTATATTCCTTACAGAGCTGGTCATTTGCATTATTTTAGAGCATCGTTGAGGCCATTTGGAGGCTTGTCTTTGTCTTCAGAGTCACTTGAGTGATGCCAATGGTGTAGAGCCTTCTGCAGGATGTGGATGACTGAGAATCTCCATAGATATTTAGCCATGTTCTTTGGGATGATGACACAAATGTTGAGTCTAGAAACAGTGCAGAGAAAAACAACAAAAATGATTAGGGGACTGGAGGCTAAAACATATATAGAACAATTTCTGGAATTGGGTATGTCTGGTTTGATAAAAAGAAGGATTCGGCAACTATCTCAGCCCCAAAGAAGAGGGGGAGTCAAGCTATTCTCCAAAGCACCTGAGGGCAGGACAAGAAGCAGTGGGTAGAAACTATTCAAGGAGAGAAGCAACCTAGAACTAAGGAGGAATTTTCTGACAGTGAGGACAATTAACCAGTGGAAAAATTTGTCTCCAGAGGTTGTGAATGCTCCAACACTGGAATGTTTTAAAGAAGAAATTGGATAACCGTTTGTCAGAAATGGTATAGGATTTCCTGCCTAAGCAAGGGGCTGGACTTGAAGCCTTAGCAGAAGCAAGAAAACAAACTCCTTGTCATGAAAAACCCTTCTCTTTATTTACCTCTTGTGAATTAATTGCATTCAGCCACCAAAAAGTCCAGACAATAGTCCTTCAAAGAGTTAATGGTAACAACAGATCTTATCAGTTCCTTATGATAATTGCAAGGCCGTGAGCTCTCAGTCAAAAGGCTGCAAATTAAGTTCTGGCAAACAGTCTTTGATTTGAGCAAAATCTCCAGAAATACGAACTATTGTCTCCTACAACAACCACTCCCCTTTCTTTTTATTTATTCCCCAGCCAGGTAGGAGCCATTCAGGAGTCCACGTGTGCTTTGCTTCCCGAGTTTACTCCTTGACCTCTGTTGTTCCCCTCTTCTAACAGCTCTGCACATACCCGCATCTGGAACAGGCCCCAGCTGTTCCTCCTCCCCACTCATATCAGTCTCCGAAGGCAACTGCCTCTCTGGTGGCTGGATGGCCCTGGCTTTATCTCTGTGTCTGACACAGAGCCTCCATCAGAACTTTCCCCAGACTCCAGAACCAGCCGATGTCTCTCCCCAACCTCCTCATCATCCGATTATGCTGCCAGTTCAGCTGGAAGCTGGCAGGCCACTACAGCACCAAGGACCACACAGAAATTGCACATTCTTGACTTTTTTGACCTGTGAACACATAGGATTAAAGTCGATGGCTTTAAGCTAATTTGAAAACTCTGTTTTCTGCCAAGAGCACTTCTTCCTTATCAAGGCAGACCTCTCTACCTGGCTTTCTCACCCTCTGTTAAATTCAGCAACCTCTAAAAAAAAAAGAAAAGTCATTTCTTTCTTTCTTTCTGTGTTTTGAAACACTCTTGTCTTCACTTGTCCTTTATTGTTCCCCACACCAAAGAGGAGCAAACTGGCAGAGGCTGCATGCTTTCTTCCTCTGAGTTTTAATTTTATTTTACTTTTTTGCATCCATGAAAATAAGGCCTAATTTTTCAAGAATATTTTGGCAGAATTGGCTGCCCAGAGTATAAAGCTTGAAAGAGGGAAGGGATGGAGACCAAGGCTTTCATCTTCAATCTGGGCAATATGCCCACTGAATGTAAAAGACGCATATTATTAGATGGTGGGCAAGAGAAGAACGAAAGAGTTTTTAATTCTCCCAGAGCTACAAATTCAATCCTTACAAATTCCAGGGAAAATAATAATTAAAAAAAAAACATTCCAGGGATTGTTCTGAATAATTAACTCAATGATTGTCCCAAAGCTGATTTTCAAAAAGGGAGGGAGGGTGGGAAGGAGGGAGGGAGGAAGGAAGGAAGGAAGGAAGGAAGGAAGGAAGGAAGGAAGGAACGAAGGAACGAAGGAATGAAATAAATCCTTCCATTGTCCACCATTCAGCCAGAACTGAAGAAGCTTCTTGGATGAGAAGTAAAAAACATTTTCAAGGGAAAAAATAAAGTTCACTTGCCTTTTGGAAAAGCACCATTGAGACAATCATGACTTGGATGATTGAGGCTATCCATAGATATTTAAACCAATGATTGATATTAATCCTGAGCAGATACAGGTAGTCCTCATGAAAACCAATTGGGTTACTTTGAACCAGTCAACCAGGAGATGAAGAGTTCTAGTTCCACCTCTGACATGAAAGCCAGCTGGGTGACTTTGGGCCAGTCCCTCTCTCTCAGCCCAACCTACCTCACAGGGTTGTTCTGGTGGGGAAAACAAAAGGAGAGAGGAATATTGAGTATCTACCCCACCTTGGATTACTTACATGATCAACATCTAATTAATAATATTAATAAATAATCATTTCTTTCTGAGGCTTCCTCCCCTATCCAGTCTTCTGAAAGATCTTGAAACATCTGCTTTCTGCACATTGAATGAATGAAGGGAAGCTCCAGTTGTCCACCAACTGCTTCCTATTCAGAAAATCACATCTCTCTGGACATTCGCCAAAGTCCAAGCTTTTCCCCAAATTGCAACCTTGATTCTGCCTGATGGGGAATTATACACTGTCTTCTGTGACCTGACAGCTCTCCCTGAGACAGGAGCTAGCTACCCAGAATGAAATGTAGGTTTTCAAACGGAACAAAGGGAAGCATGTGGACCTAGTCCCCACCTTTATGACCACAACGAAACCCAAAATTTCTGTTGCTAAGCAAGACAGTTGCTGAGCGAGTTTTGCCCCTGTTTTGCGACCTTTTTCACTATAGTTGTTAAGTGAATTACTATGTCAGCATTCCAAAGAAACTTCCCATTTCCAATTCAGCACTCAAAAACCAAGTCCATCCAAGTAAGAATTGACTTAAAAAGTCACGTTGGCACATCTGGGAAAACTTGAATCTGAAACTTCCTGGTTTTCCCTTCCCCAAGTGAAAAATCAAAGATCATCCCCTGCACCCATCAGTCCATCACATGGCCCAATCAAACGCCATTCTATCTGAAGCACCTTCCATCCAGGTACAGGATAACATGTCCTTGACTTTTGAGAAGAATATTGTTGAGTCTAATCTGCTATTCATTAAGAATTTCCCCCCCCCTCCCAAATACCCAGGCACTAACTGTGGCAACCTCGAAGCTTCTAAGAAAGTATATGACTATTAAAAATTATATTATTATCAATTAAAAATTATTGATTAATATCAATTAATCAATTGTATTAATATTGGACATTAATACAATTGAGCAAGTCCAGAAATATTTCATGAGAAGAATACCACACTCCAAACTCAATTGCAGAAAATACGACTTCAGCAAGAGACTTGTCAATGTACTTCTTGACTCTGTTGTTATATCCTCTAACCCCCCATTCCTTTAACTTCAAACTCTACACCTGTGATGGCGAACCTATGGCATATGTGCCACAGGTGGCACACAGAGCCATTTGTGTTGGCACATGAGCTGCAGGCAAACGTACCTCACTGCACAAGTGCATGCCTCACAGCTGATTCTTGGCCAGTCTGAGGCCTTTTTTGGCCTCCCAAAGTCTTGAGGAAGGCTTCTGCAGGCTTTGCAGACTAAAAACTAGCCCCGTTTCATCACTTCCTGTGATGAAAATACCGGAAGTGATGAAACGGGGCTAGTTTTCGGCCTGCAAAACCTGCAGAAGCCTTCCTCAAGCCTCTCGGAGGCCAAAAGAGGCCTCAAACTGGCTGAAAATCATCTGTGAGGCACAGTGCAGGTAAGGGGGCAGCAGGGTGGGTGGGTGGATGGGTGGGGATTGTACGCGCAGGTTTGTGGGGGAGTGCGCATTGTCTTCTGGGTGCTGGCACACAAGCATGAGTGTGCAAGCATCTGCACAATTTTTGGCACAGGAGCCCAAAAAGGTTAGCCACCACTCCCCTACCCCATTTCTGACAGATGGCAGTCCAGTCTTTTCTTGAAAGCCTCCAGTGATGAAGTTCCCAAAACTTCTGAAGGCTGTTTCTATGCACAAAAGCTCTGCAGAGGTAGGTCAACAGAAATAAAGCAATCCCTCATGAAGCAAAATTAACCCTCCCAAAATGTTATTATCATCCATGTACAAAACAGGTAAACCAAACCATTATTCTTGGTTGAACAGTACAGGTAGTCCTTGACTTAACCACAGTTCATTTAGTGTCCATTCAATAACACCGGCATGGGGAAAAATGACTTATGACCATGTTTCACAGTTATGACCTTTGCAGCATCCCCGTGATCATGTGATCAAAATTCAGGCACTTGGCAAGTGGTTTATACTTATGATGGACGCAGTGTCCTGGAGTCTCATGATCCCCTTTTGTGACCGTCTGGCAAGCAAAGTCAATTGGAGAAGTCAGATTCACTTAATGACCAGGCGACTAATTTTATCAACCGCGATGATTCAGTTAACAACCATGGCAAGAAAAGCTGTAAAACAGAGCATCGCTCCTTTAAATGTCTCACTTAACAATAGAAAATTTGGGCTCAATTGCAGTCAGAGGACGATCTCTACCTTATTGGGGAAGCAGTGGTCAAGTACAGAAGCATGACACTGGATTCAACCAAACTTGGTATCCAAGCAATCTGACTCAGCTCCATTCTCCTGTGCCAGGCAACCAAAGGAGACCCAGCCGATCAGCTGGGACTTGGGAGGCAGAGAAGAGATGGGAGCGGGGCCAGTCAGAGGTGGCATTTGCTGGTTCTCTGAGCTACTCAAAATTTCCACTACGGGTTCTCCAGAACTGGTCAGAATCTGCTGAATACCACATCTGCTCTGGACCCACTCAATTGTTTTAATGTCCAATATCCAGTGTTGATTCCAGGCACACGAGCTGTATTCAAGAATTGGTCTGGCAAAGGTTTGTTACGCCCTAGTTAGCAATACAATATTATCAGAGAAGAAGCTTCGCAAGATTAGGTTAACAGCTGAAAATGCCTTTCTGACAATGCTGTTACAGTGAGTTCTGGGGCTTAGATTGTCTGAGATGAGTACTCCTAGGTCCTTGACAGAGTGAGAATCATCTACAAGATTGTTTCTGCCCAGCTTATATTTGGTGTTCTGATTTTATTTTTATTTTTTTGCTAATGTGCAGGACAGAGCATTTATTCATTGAGATTTGTAGTTGCCAAATACGCAACCATTCTGACATCGTCAAGGTTGACTTGACTATGTAGGGCAGCAGCATTATTAAATAATTTTACGTCATTGGCAAAGGGGACACAGCTGCTTTTAACATGATCACATGTTGATGTAAAGCAGAAAGAGTGTGGGTCTGAAAATGCTGCCTTGGAGGCCACCGCTGTTAACTGATTCCGGATTTGATAGGGCCAGGGCTGGGCTGCTGAGGGTTTGCAGGGGTTCGGGAGAGCCCCTATCAAAGATTCTGTGCAGTTCAGAAAACCCCTAAATCCCACTCCTGGCTGGCCCTGCCCACCCTGCCCTGCCCCTCCCAAAAATCCCCCATGTGGCCCATTTTGGATGCAGATAAGTACAGGGCACACACGGAGGCTCGGGGAGGGAGAAAAATGGACCTCCTAGAAGTTCCAGAAGGCCAGAAATAGGCCTGTTTCCAGCCCCCAGAGAGCCTCTGGAGGCCGGGGAAGTTATTTTTGCCCTCCCGGAGGCTCAAGGAAAGTGTTCTGACCAAGCTTCATTGAACATAATTAAACACAAACTTGTTTTAAAAGCAAAAGCTATTTTAATGCAACAGGGGGAATTATTTTCATTCATAGCCAAAACCAAACTAAAACAGTTCCCCAAGATAAGCACATACCTGTCATTGCTGTGGAATGCTGCCAAAAACAGAAGTATCCAAATTAATTATAAGAGTAGCAGAAAAACAAATGACCAGAATATGCAGAGCTTCAAGGAGGACTCAGAATCTATTGACCTGCTTTGCTTCCTGCAAAGCTCTTCATCATGGAGGTCTGACTTTTATCCCTGATAGGAGGGACAATCACCTCCCAGCCTTACTCCAGAGTCACCCCTTCTGCTTCAGCTGCTCTTGCCTTCTGACAGCTCTGTGCGCACACACGCACTGGGAACAGGCTCCCCGGGATCCTCTGCTTCGCTGCTGCCAGACTCCGAAGGCCACCCCCAGATGGTCCTGGCCCCATCCCTGCATCAGATGCAGGACCCTAATCCGAGTCCTCTCCAGACTCCCTGACTGGTTCCCTTTCTTCCTCAGCGTCCGATGCCTTTGCCATCTGCACCAGCTGCCAGCAAACCACAACAGAAAGCCCCTGGAGCCCAGGGAGGGCAAAAACACCCCCCTCCCACCATGGTGCAGGAGGCCGACTAGGCCACACCCACCATGGCTGCACCCACCCAACAACCAGACACAGGACCCCTTGCTAAAATTTTTGAAGCCCATCCCTGGATAGGGCCTTCCCTATTTTGACCATTTGTTGCCTGTTGGACAGAAATGTGGCTATCCACTTGTGCAGGGATCCGGAGATGCTGTAAGAACTTTATTTCAACAGTAGTTTGTTGTGCCTATGAATTAGTATGTATCATGAGATAAATAGTTTAAATAACAGAACATGTCATCTGGAAGTATTTTTCCCCCCTTCTGCACAGGTCTTCACTGCCACCATGTGGTATTTGGACAAAACAAGATGAAACACTCCTGCAAAGTGGTGAGTCCATTCGTTCATATTCAGGAAATATTCCTATTTTGAACATGGATGTGAACACTGCCTTTTTTTTTCAGTCAAAGAAAAACAGATTAGTTATTTTTATTTTCTAGGTGACTGTGTTTTCCCAAATAAGATCTGAAACATCCCAGATGCCTCTCAACTGGTTTGGAAGTCAGAAAAAAATGGTAACTTCAGATTTTATTTATGAATCTATTTATGAATTATGAAAGAGAGAGTTTGGTTCAGTGGTTAAGGCTAGAAAGTAGGAGCTGTGAATTCTAGTCCCGCCTGAGGCATGAAGGCCAGCTGGGTGACTTGGGGCCCATCACCAGGTGGCTGTGAGTTCTAGTTCCAGCTGAGGCATGAAAACTGGCTGGGTGACTTTGACCCAATCACACTCTCTCAGCCCAATTCACACCACAGGGTTGTTGGGGGGAAAATAGAAGGAGGAAAGTGTGCTGGATATTTTTGCCACATTGAATTATTTCTAATTCAAGGCAATAAATAATAAACAAAAAAAATCTGCCAGCCTCAAAACATTTTGTGGAATCTGTTCTTTTCCAAGACTGTTCAGAGGAAAAGAAATTGATCTGAACAGTATGGCTGCAATTGCAAAATAGCATAGCCTAAACCATCTTTTGAGTTTGGTTCAGGACCAATGTTTAAAGAGAAGAGAGGCTTCTCTTCTTGGATATGTCCAACTGGAGGGTAAATGGCCATCTTTCTTGGTTTCCTGCAATGAGGAGACAGTTAAACTCAGTGGCCTAATTGGCCTGTGTTCATTCCGAATTTCTATCTATTGAAGTGAACACAATCTGGTTTATACATGACAACTGATGATACTACTTAGTTGGGAAATGAAACATCTGCAAGGAAACAGTCAAGCTCAGAGAACACCAAGGACCCCACAGTTCTTCTCCTCCTCCTTCTTTGTCCCCTTCTCTACTCTGCAAAGCTCACTCCCTTCTAGCACTGATACTCTTTCCTAGTAGGATCATGAAACATCTGCAGAAAAATAACCAAGCTCAGAGAGTACCAAGTAACTCACAGTCCTCCTCCTCTTCCACCTCCTCTTCCACTTCCTTCTCCTCTTCTTCCACCTTCTCGCAAACTCCACTTCCTTCTAGCACTGATTATGTTACCTGACATGCTGTGGTCCATGGGGCCACAAAGAATTCAGATAAAACTTAGTTACTGAACAAAAACAGGACTGCACTGGCTTCTTTGGCAGCTGTCACACACAACAGGCTCATACTTAAGTGGAATCACTTGTCACCTCAAATCTCATATCACAAGTCAGTCACTCCAGATGGTGTTTGGCAAATTTAGGAATCCACAGGACACAGACTTTCACTCGGAGAAGCACTAGATTTTTCAGAAATGATGTCTCCAATATTGTCAGCAAGATACCTGGCCTAACAAAGCTTTAGAAATTTTTCTGTTGAAGTGTGCTGATTTAAAAGTGTTAAGTTAAGTGAAAGATGAGTAGCGATTTGGCCCAGAGCTGAATGCTTTTCTAAAAAGGTAATGGGAATGTTCTTAGAAAAAAATATTTCACTTATATTTGGCTCTTTTCTTTGGAAGATATTTTGCAATGCAACAAAAGGACCAAGTTCTCCCACCATCCCTCTGCATTTAATACTCTTGGATTTCTACAATAACTATACTGCTGCTATAAGCATAAATTATGAATGAAATTGTAGCAAGGAGATTCGGATTTAAAAGACATAAGGACAAAACATTGCCAAACAAAGCTGTTGAAAATGAATTGTCTTTTTTTCACCGAAGGAACATAATATTGTTCAAGTAATCAGGGCACACAAACATCTTCAAAATCTTTAGGCACAGAAAGATCTTCAGAAATAAATTCTTTTATAATATCTTCTTGGCTGTCTGTTCTTATTTAGCCAGAAATTTAGAACACATATTGCTGGGAATAATAATGACATTTCTCTGCAAGCAAGAAGTGAAAGCAATAGAAAATGAAGAAACTAAAGTCATCTGTGATTTATCCAAACAGACAGAGACCCCTGCCTCACAATATGCCAGATTTAACCATTTGCTCTGACGAAGGCTTCCAGAGACTGCAATTAAGCACAAGCTTAAGCCCATGTCACACAGCACCAACGGATGGAAAGAGGATATAAAACGGAGAGAAACACTTGCCATCCGTTGGTTA
>BHFT01055623.1:0-12112 GCA_004320025.1 Laticauda laticaudata | reverse complement strand
CTGACAAAAAAAGTCAATCTATTAAAGGACGCCCACTAATTCCAGACAGGAACAAACTGACTGCAGGCATTTTTAGGACTACATAATTTTATAACGTGTTCCCACCTTCACAAGCGACAAATAGCGGACATTACACCGCATTACTGGATAAAAACCATTGACGTTGTTTATAGGAAAAGCCTTTCCAAAAAATTAAAAACTTATTAACATCAAACACCGTCTTTATCCAGTTTTAGTTAACACACTCATTGAGGTGACCTGCGACCCTCACCGTTTGGAGTTGTGCATCCTGAGCCACAATCCAGCATGGGGAGAAGAGGCACCCACGCATTACTAGTCAAAGGGACTCTGCTAAAACTGAGCGTAAATTATAGCAATTGGAACAGAGAAGCCCTGGCAATCGTCGCCGGAGTGAAACGTCCCGGAATAGTCTATATGGAATAGAACTTTTTGATTGTGTAATGGACCATAACGGCTACTGGGAATTTTGGGGGGAAACAAGATCCAGACCCCAAACATTTGTCCGCGCGCGAATGACTTACGAGGTCAGAATTCCTAGCAGCCTACTCTGTATCTCTGACACATCGCCCCGGAAACAAATTATCCCATGCAGACGGCTTGAGCAGAGCACATACCCGAATATAAGGAGGTGACCCGGCACTGATGTTGACCACCTTGGCAAGAGGTAGAGACCATGGCCCCGATCACCCATACTGCAATATTGTCGCCAGAGCCACTGCGAGGGACCCATTGACTGGGCCCCGTTACTGAACTGGGTAGGTAAAGGCTGGCCGGAAAATCAAAAAACGGAGAACTGTTAGAACCTTTCCAGACCAGACAAACTGAACTTCTCAATTCAAGAAGGGTTGTTGTTTGGGTGATTGGTAATTATCCCTTCCAAATTCACAAACTAAGGTACTGGGTGTGTTCATGAAGGCCCCCTGGAATTGTTAATGAAAAGCTTGCCTAGAAAGCTATGTTTTCTGGTGCGCCTGGATAGACAGGGACATCGAATACTGTGTGGTAAATTCTTGCAACAAATTGCAAAGAACCAGACCTTCCCCCACCAAACGAGCACCATTAGGGACTGGAAACCCCACGAGGCCCTGGTCATGAATTCACAGCTTGGACTTTGCGGTCCTACTAACGGGCATACTTTCTCTCAATCTGTCGTAGATGCATACTACAACATGCTGAGTTAAAATTATGCATCTAGACAACTGAACCATTATTAAAGCACTTGACAAAACTCTTTGCAACCCATGGCCTTGCCGGCTTGTCCTAGTATCCAACAAACGGGCCACAATTAACGAGTACATCCAATTGAACAATACCTAGCCTCCCTAGGTATGAGACATGGCCCTAAAACCAGCGCCGGCCCACCCGGCCGCAAATGGTAGGGCAGAGAGAGAATGGATCCAGGTTTACCAAAGAAGGTTTAGAAAAAATGGACATTGCGGGTATCCAAGATCAAAATAAATCGCCTACTTCCAACCTCCAGCATTATTACACGTACGATAAACGTACTAAACAAAAAAGCCCGGCAGATTACTATGGGAAGAAAGCTGACGGTCGCAATTAAGACAGATTTGCCACCAAAAACTTACGCCAGAAAACCCCCCCCCGAGCTCCTGCAACCCATATTCAGGGACATTTGAAATAGGGCGACCTGTCTATGCAAGAAACTTTTACGCGGGGACCCATTATCGCCTTCCAGGTACCAATAACACAAAATTCAGCCCCGGTCTAAACCGACTAACCATAGACGACGAACAGGGAATGGAAAGGCCATAGACACTTTCGCGTCCCGAAACATAGAAAGAAGTTCAAACACACAACCACAAATATTAAAAAATGATGAAAATCAACCAAAAGGGGGGGGGGAAGATGAGAAAAATAATAAAAACCGTTTAAATTAAAACCCACAGAATATGCATACAACAAAAAGAGCAAAAAAAGAGATTACAGTTAGAAGAAAATTGTGAGAAGAGTCCACTCGAAAGGCCAGCCAGGCCAGCTTGACCTGCCCGCGAGAAAACAGGGAGTGGCAAAACTGCCGGGCCTAAGAAACTCAGGGCGACAGTAAAATGGCTGACTCACCCTTCCAGGCAGTCACATGGAGAAGGACCGGAAGACAGCAACCCTATCCGAACCGGTCAAAGTCTTCAGCAGAAATGAACGCGCAAGCTCCAGTCGAGTCAAAAAAGCCCCACGTACTGCATGACTACGTCACCAACGTAGGACTAAACCAAGAGGGAGGGGTGTTCTGTATATAGAAAGTAGACTCCATACAGGATTCTGATGGCTAAAATCCTAAATGGGGATTGGTTTCAATAGACCAATCCAACGAGAGCTGCTCAAAAGGCGGCAAAAACTAAATACCTGTCATTGGCTACAAGCCGGCAGCAAATCCTATAAAAAGGCTGCCGCGGCTTGAGCAATGTTCCATTTCTCAACTCTGTAACATAATAAAAAGACTTGTGTTGGCGTAACCGGGTTCTACCTCGTGTTTTTCCGGATGGAACAGAAAACATTGCTTACACGAATTAGACAGAACCCAGGAATAAAAGGACTAAAAATTAAGAAAGAAGAATAATAAACTCCAGTCATTTGGGAGATATGTTTTTCATAGAGGTCCAACTGAAACAGGTCAGAACTATTGAAAGAGTTAGATCAATTGTGGAAAGTTGCAGGGCTTAAAAATCAATAAGGAAAAATGAAATAATAACTAAAAGAGAAAATCAGAAATTAAAATTGAAAGTATAATGGGATTAACAATAGTAAAAAAAGTTAAATACTAGGGAATTTGGTTGATGCTCAATGCAAAACCTCTAAATGGAAAATAATTATAATAAACTACTACAGCAAGTCAAAAAATTTAGAGATATGTTGGTCAAATTGCAAGATCTCTTAGTAGGAGGATTGCCACTATAAATAGAGTGACATTCTGGCCCAGATTTATTTACTTATTCAGAACAATACCACTAAAAATACATAAAGATTACTTTGTGGAACTTAACAAGAATATATCCACCAAATTTATTTGGCAAGGGAAAAACCCGAGGATAAACCTAAAGGCAATGCAAGATTGAAGAGCCAAGGGGAAAGTATGTACTTCCCAAAATTGGGAAATATTACTATAGTGCAGCCTCCTTACCGGTTGAAAGAGTGGGTAAACCTATTGAAATAAATAATCTTATTTCTAGAAGGCCATGACTTACAAGAGGGGTGGCACGCCATGTTATGGGACACTGGAAAAAATCAAACAGAACTATTTCCACAGACATATTAGAGATTCCTTATTGGCTAATTGGAATAAAAAAAACATTATTTAAAAATCCCAATCTGGATCTCAATGATGGAGGCGATGATCATCCAAAATCTAGATCTTAACAAAATGTAAAAATACAAAGACCTTCTTGATGCACAAGGAACTTTAAAATCATGGCAAGATCTCCAAGAACAAGTACAAAGTAGACCGGTGGGCGTACCTGCAAAATCAAAAATAGATATAGTCAGGATAAGAAAAATTTTGGAATTTATACTCAGGCACAAACAAATAGATAAAATCCTATTAGGCCCAGATAAAAAAAAATATAACTAAATTTTATAATATTTATTAGAGATAGAATTAGAAGAGAAGTATCAAAGGCAACATGATAGCTTGGAGTAAAACTAGCATTACATTATTAGAATGGGAAATAATATTACAAAATCAGCAAAACATAATAAAAGAAAATGTCTATAAAATGTTTATAGATGGCACCTCTCGCCCTCGAGAATAAGCGAAGATGTCTCTGAACATGAATCCAAAATTGCTGGAAATGTAAAAGAAAACATGGAAATTCATGTGATGGTCCTGCACTGAAGCCCAAAGATACTGGCACAGAATAAAAAAATGGTTAGAGGAATAAATGGTGGAGAAAATTGAATTAAAACCAGAATTCTTCTTACTGAGGATATTTAATAGACAAATTTTTAAAAAAGTCAAATATATAATACTGCACATCTTACTTGCACCAGAAAACCTTTGCACAGTGTTGAACAAGCAGATTCCAACAGAGGAAATGTCATTCAGAAAATAACAGCCCTGTGCAGCAGTAAGTTAACCTTAGCACTTAAAGAAAAAGAAACATCAGAAATATTATAAAAGCAGGATGCTGATATGACTGGATAGAACAAAAATAGAAAATATTAGAAAACACCGTAAAATGTAAAAGAGGTAGTGTATTATGTACTTGCAATAAGAACTTTTGTAAATATGTCACCATATTGATAACAAACAGGAACAGGGAGCAAGGACTGTCGATTAAAAGAATTGCTAGTTTTTAATCCTTTTTTTCTTTTTCTTTCTGTGTGTTGAATGTGTTTGTTTGACATTTAGTTGTATAATCAATAAGTTTGTTTAAAAAAAGAGCTCAAGCTTCTTTGCATGTGTTGAATGCTAGATGTGTATTGGCTTGATTTGAATTTGGTCTGACCAGTTAGACCAATATTTAATAAGATTGTAATTTCGTACAGTTTGCATTGCAAGGGAGCCTGACAACCCTTGCTAAAGGAAAATCTGGAGACCATAAAAAAAATCTGGAGATTCCATAAAAAAATAGTGGATTCTATTTTTTTCCCGATCAAGATTAAACAAACCCCTTTCCATTGAGAAAGTCATTAACAGTTTATTTAAATGTTTTATTTGTCCCTGTTGTAAAAAGAATGCAGCTTTCTTTGATGATTTCAACTAGACTGATCGGATACACTAGGACGAGAATACTTATAGCAAGGTCATTTCTCTGGATAAGACAATTTCATGGCCAAAAAATATGAACAAGGTGCATTCAAAGGTGCCATTCTTTTTCTTTTACATCAGAACATGAGAATTTAATGAATTTAACTACGGAAACTTTACTAAATGCAGAGAAAACTGGACACAAATTGCATGTGACAGCATCGCAAACACTAAAGCGGTCACGTGAATAACTAACCAATCAGAGCGTGTTATATCTTGGTGGTAGAAAAAGCAAAATGGAGGGCGCCCAGAGTAAAAGAGAAATGTCTGTGCTGTATGTATATATGACTGTATGGTAATATCGATATTGCATGATCTGAGAAGTGGCGTCATGTCGTTTGTGTGAAAATCAGATTTATGTGCGGATAAGCCGATCCCCAAATTTGGAAAAAAAAAAAGTGTTTTAAATTCGGCGTGAGATTGAGGAGCCTTGTCGTGAGACCGTGAGAAATGACAAAAAACCGTGAGACTCACGGCAGAACTGTGAGAGTTGGCAGGGCTGTATGATAGATCCCAATTTGTGTTCCAGTGAACAGTTATCCATGTCAGTAGTGATAGTGCAAAACAGGGGTAGGAAAGCTCTTACTCTTAGGAGATTATTGACCCGTCATCTGAATCTCCTTTCTAATATTATGTGATGGTTTGTGAGAATAAATTGGGAGATAGGAGGAAGAGTAGAAGACTAGGCAATGATCAGACAAGTGGTGGCTGAACTGCCAAAAGGAATGGGGGCATGGCAAATGCCTCTGAATAGACTCTCCCTGTTTTCTTGGACTGTAGAGGCAAGGGTTAATGATGTACCTTCTAAATTGCAGGATTCTATTAATGTAACCTTACAATAAAGGTAGAGCTACTGTTTCTGGGTGTTCTTGACTGAACGACCTTGCAAAACTGACATATTATTAGTCTATTGCTTCCTGGTTCATTGTCTGCTCTCAATGTTGGAAGAAAGTAATTCTATCTTCTGCTATTTTGATGTTCATAGTTCCTTTTTCCCCTCATTTTTTTTTCTTTTTTAAGTTAAATAGGCCAACTACTTTAACTGTTCCTAACAAATAATGTTTTTCAGATGCTTTATTGGGTGTTCTCCTTTGTGGCAAACAGATTTAACCATGAAAATTGTTTAGATAGAACATCAGCTGAGAATCATATTTAACTGGCTTTCAGCTCTGCCTTTAAGTGAAATAAGTAAAGTAATCAGGATTCCCTCAACATAAGTGACCATTGAATTAGTTCTGAAGAAATCTAGTGCCAGTTTGGTTCCAATTCTTGTATTATAAACATGTGCACACATATCTTTTTCTCTTCCAAGGAGAAATAGAAAATGGGGAAATATTACCTTGAATCACAAAATCTAACCCTTTTTTTTCTTCCCAGAAAGATTCTGCAAAAGGACATTTCCTGCCTCCTGTTGCTGCTGCTGAAATAGTTTGCGAGATATCCATGTGGATTTTGCATCCAGTTTATCCCCATTTTTCCTCTATGGAATAATTAAAATCTTTCCTCAGCTAGCTGACAGGTGCTACGATTCTGCAGATGCGAAGCTTTTAAATGGTTAGCGATGGTTTTAAAATACAAATGCATTCATAGGAGTGTTTGCCAGTTGCCTGCTCTGAAGCATTATGCATGCAGAGAAATGGATTTTGCATTAGACCCTGGGATTGCTTCCTAAGTTACTTCATGCTTTTATTCCACCCCTTGCTAGGGATGTAAACAAGAGGTTATTTTTTTTTGGAAATGCTATTCCACCTTAAGCTTCCTGTTTAGTATAATAAAACTGAAGTTTTGAAAATGGTAAGTCCCACTAGGAAAGTGTGAGAGCTATGTCAACCTAATGTTGTACTGGAAGCCAAGGCAAGAATTTTGGATAATAATACATTCCCAGTGAGGAACTACTTTGACTTGTTTGTAGAGCTTCCATGCTCCTAGGAGTATGAAAAACTATGCCAGAGATTCAGTCACATTGTCAGAGGAGCCAGACAGAGTGTCTCTGTAATCAGCAATATAGTGAAACTTAATTTACAAAAACTGTACTGGATAGGTCATTGACCAGATCAACAAGGACTAAGTGTGGGAGATGACACTAAGTCCAAGAAAGGAAATAAAAGTAGAAGAAAAATTAAAAATAAAGAGAAAAGACACAAAAAGGGGCTTCTGATCTTCTTTACAGCAGTTGTAAGTACAATTATAAATTTCTCTCTTATTGTATGGTTATGACATAATTCTCTTCATTGTAATCTACCCTGTCTAATCATCAAAGCCATAAATTAAACCCCCTGTTTTATACAAAATTTCTCAAGGACATATTTTCAGATGCTAAGTTAAATTGAAACAGAAAAATGCTCCAGAAACTAAAAGCAAAGAAACATTCAGGCCCTTTCCTTTATCACATGTCATACCATATACAATGGTATCAAAAGTTGGTCATGAATTTTGGGGTCAGTCCTTGTTTGTCTTTGGGTGGGAGACCATTAAGGAGTCTCAGAATTGTACAGGAGACTAGGAAGTTGAAAAGACATTTCAGAAAAAGTGCAAAGCCCAAGCCCTTCGGTGCTGCTGCTGAGAAGATAGCATGATGACGATGTCCTTGTAATCATCAGGAGTTGAGGGAAACTCAAAGACATCTTATGGATAAGGAAATCATACGGATTCTTTCGACGAGAACAGCAAATGGGTTACTGAATGCAGAAAGAAGAGGTTCAAAGATTGTGCTGCCAATTTCAGCCCCAGACATATTGAGATTTGTTTTCTCTTGATTCTCTTCATACTGAAATTTAATCTTAGCTAGATAGCTGTTAAAAATAATTCCATACTTCATGACTCATGATACTAGAAGCCTATCTGGGAGTAGAGATGTGAAGAATTCCCCAACATTTTTTTTCTATTGCTAGCATTGAATATGGCATTTTTTTACAAGGTGTTTTTTTTTAAAGAATAAATAAATATTTAACGGAAAAGAATCATACTGGAAAAAATTCTGGAATGCTAGAATAAATCCTTTGAATCAAATTGATTGGATAATTTGTATGACAAGTTTGAACTAAATCAACCTTTTAACTTAAATAGATTCAGAATTGAATTGCAAATTCACATTGAATTGTGGCTGGCTCACACATTTCTCACATTATAGAGGTCTGTTTTGCAGATTCTCTTATTTAGTTTATTAAACTTTCAGCAGTGTCTTTAATTATCTTAAGATGATGATGTATATTATTTCTCTTGAATAAGTGACAAGCCAGTCATGATAAGTTTAGTGATTTTCTTGCTTGTGTTGATGAGTAAAGTCTTAGATCCTGTTTTGAAGTCCTATCCTGACAATGTTATCCTTTTATCCTTTCAATTAGACCTACCATTTAAAGAACAAGAAATAACAATAACAATCGCGCTTAGATACAGATTTAAAAATATGAAGGCAATTTAAATACATCAGCCTGACATCAGTTTTGTATGTTTGATTGAATACACTTTCCAAAATTGTAGTATTAAATGTTTGTTTTGAAAAGGGAAGACAGCAAGGAAAAAAATAATAGCAGAAGTGCTGGGCTAATCCAAGAAGTGATGTTTAGATCCATCTGACTCCCCTCTTCCCTCATGATATGTCACGTATCATTTAACCAAAGTCAATGTTTTGGAAAGCAATTTCTGCCCAACATGCATGCATGTGCGCGCACACACACGCACACACACTTTGCAGGTGTGAGAAATATGCTATCGCTTTTAGACCTTGCCATCTTTGTACAGAATTTCCAAGCAATTGCAAGGTTAGAAGGACTGCAGATTCATGTGACTTTCCTGCAATGAATAATTGATGAGCGATACAGAATGAGACCAGCAGAGTTTTTCTGCAAGATTGAGACCTAGTCTGGAATTACATCTGCTTCCCTCCATAGGTTTGAATATCCTTTAACAGACCATAAACAATTTGTTTACATCAACGGCTTTTTCATCTCCAGGAGTGAATCATAAGCATGGGTTCCCCCAGTCTCTTGTCCATTGGATGTATTTCATTTTATATGACAACACTGGTTAATTTAGCACATCAGTGCTTTGCTCACTCCCTGGTCAATGGAAATTATTTTCTTAAAAAAATTTTTTTTTAATTAATTCTTATTCTAGAAAAAACATATATTTGACATACATTTAAAACAGACACAACACCAACACGGGTGTGTGTGTGTGTGTGTGTTGTGTGTGGTATGTATGATGTTGTAATATATATATATATATATAATTGAGAGCGGATAACAATGGATGGAACATTTTCTCGTCACTGGTGTCCTTTTTACAAAAATATTTTGCAATCATATATATATATATTATATATATATATATATATATATATATATATATTTATATATATTATATAATATACTAATAATATATATCTATATATATATATATAATATATATATATATAATAATATATATATAATATATATATATGCTGTTCAGCTTCCTTGGGGTATTATCCCACTTAGTGCTTTAAAGGCCCTGTCACAGCTGGCCGACCGGATGCAAATAAATATTAGTCAAAGGACATCGAAGTGGATCGACGAAAAATGTTTCCGTCTGCCATTGTTTCGCATCTCAAAAGGCTCAATAGCAGATTTTGGCCTAACCAGAGCGGACAACACGGAAAGGAATGATGCGGGAGGAGCCATGCTGACGCGAAGGTAGGATGGAAAGCAGGATGCTCCGACCGCCCGAAGCCTAAGGGAGATGGACAGCGATTGAGGAGCAAGAACAGCTCCAGGCATGCAATCCGCAAGGCTTCTGGGGGACCGCAGCAAGCGGACCGTGGGAAATGGAAAGAGCGATGCAGAGTGGAATGCCGAGCAGATGAAGTGGATGACAGGCGGAATGCAGAGCGGATTGAAGGCGATGCGGAGCGGAAGCCTTAGCGGATGCCTAGTGTTCACTGCGCAATGCGGGGAGGATGGCATTGCCAATCAGCCGTGGATATAAAGGGAAAGCAGCTCCCAAGCAGGTAACATTCAGAGGAAAGACCTGCTTCCAGACACCTTATTGCCTGCCAGCCTGCCTGGCTGCATGCCAGCCTGCCTGCCAGCCTGCCTGCCTGCCTGCCAGCCTGCCTGCCAGCCTGCCTGCCAGTCTGCCTGCCAGGCCTAGCCAACCCACAACCATGGGGAAAGAAAGAGAAAGCCTCAGCTATCTGCTGCAGCCCTGGCAAGAGGGACCAGGGCCACCCTCCCACCACCCTATCCCTCACTCCTGCTTCTGCTGGGGGCTTCTGCAGCACTGGGCTGCTATTCTGGGGCTTGGGCTTTCTGCTGCTCTTGCTTCTGAGGAGCTGATGATGCTGCTTATGGCGGTGGTGCTCCTGGTGCTTACTCTGCTGAATGCTGTTTCTGGCGTAGTGCTTTCTGCTGGTGCTTTTTATTCTGCTGAAGCGGCTTCTGGCGTGGTGCTTCTGCATGGTGCTTACTCTGCTGAAGCTGCTTTCTGGCGGTGGTGCTTCTGCTGGTGCTTTATCTGCTGCACTGCTCGCTGGGTGCTGGTGCTTCTGCTGGCTGGCTTACTCTGCTGCTGCCTGATCCTGGTGGCTGCGGTGCTGCTGGTGCTGCTGGTGGTGTGGAGGAGCAGTCCCGTACAACCCGGAAGCCCCCTCTGATGAGGGCCCATGTGGTCCTGGCAAAGGAGGAAGAGGCAGACGCGAGAACGGAGAGGAGGCAATAACAACATCGAGGAGGAACATGAGGATGAGGTGCTGGAGTGGCTTGAGATGAGAATGACTATCTCTGGCGGAAAGGGACATCCGTCTCTACAGGGACACAAGTGGAAGCATGCCCTCTTGGAGAGAGAAGGCGTAGAGCTCTGGGCTACACTTCGGAGGTGCTCCTTTCGGCTGGTGGAAGCAACATGCACACCTGGTAAGGGAAGCTGAGCCTCAAGAAATCTGGCCAGGCACGGTTAAGCTGACGGACAGAGAGACCTAACGTCATGGCCAGGGTGCAGCTTCCTGGAGGGTGAGATTCCGCCACCGAGGAGCAGCCCTCTCACAACCCTTCTCTCAGGCAGCCTGTGAAGCCAGTCTCTTCAGCAGAGAGTCAGCTCCTGTACTCCAGGCAGGTGTTTGTGGAGGGTGCCATGACGGAGGCCCCCAGACAGCTGTACTAACCCATGGCGGAAGTGCGTGGAGGAACCCCCTGATGAGTGGGAGAAAGGAGACGGCATTTCACCACAGTCCAACCCGCATCCACCCCCAGATCCACCTCCACAAGAAAGGCATGAGAGCCAGACAGGAAGGGCAGAGCCACACTGTCCCTGGCTGGCAGATTAAGAGACACCATTCAGGAAGCAGCGTAGATCTCCTCTCTCAGCTGGTATACACCGACTCCTCATCCTCCAACCGCAAAGCCCTTCTCACGCTATGTGAACACACCCACATGGAACATTGGGCGGAACCCCAATACCAGGTGGTGAAAGGACTGGATCACCGATCTGCTTCACAACCCTCCAGACCCAGCTGAACTGCTTCGCCACCCAGTAAAGGTCTGCTCCTCCCATGCAGGTGATGTCCCTCCCATTCAAGCCTTTCCCACAGGCCTCAGCCTACCAGGGCTAATGGCACCAGGAGGTCCAGCAGCACCAGGCAGCAGCCCTTCTCTAGTCCAGGCACAGGTTTCAATTGGAACGCCATAGGGCCGTTCCACCGGTTCACTGATGCCACCCACACAACCGTGCCACTGACGCCAAGCCCTCACACCAGCCTGCGAGCAGACAGCCCCACTACACTGCTGCCTTCTCCACCGCAAGCCAAGCCAGGCCTCAGTTACATCTGTCATTGGTACTGGGGCTGACACCCGCCAATGGCATGGAGGAAGGGGCTCTCAACATCACGGGGCTGAGCCAGCTGTCTGAGAGCTTTCCTCAACACACGCGTCACTTGTTTGTCCTCTCTGGGCCAGGCAACCCCCAGTGTGTCTTCAAGACGCAGCACTCCAGCAGCAAGCCACCTCCACAGTCACCTGTAACCCCTTTCACGCCCTAGACTGGGGGCGCAACCTCCGAGTGACCAAGAGGAGGCAGAAGACTGGGTGGCTCCTGTTTCACTTTATTTGGACACTTGACTTGGTCATTGTTTCTTTTACACCTTTGTTATTTAATAAAGATTAAATCTTTACTTCACACAGCTTGCTTCAACTTTATTTTTTTCAAATAAAGTTCTTGGTGGAAAACTTTTTAGGAAATGGTTTAAGCTTTGCATGCTTGTGGGATGGGTTTAAGATAGAGTGGGATGGGCAGGGATACTTTTGGAAATGGTTATCGCTGTGGGATGGGCAGGGGTACCTTTGGGGATGGGTAACG
>BHFT01055620.1:0-15979 GCA_004320025.1 Laticauda laticaudata | reverse complement strand
GACAGACAGACAGACAGACAGACAGACAGACAGACAGACAGACAGACAGACAGGGCCAGCCTATCTACAAGACAAAAGACCTCCAGGGTGATGGGATTATAACACAACCCCTCAGGACATAATAGGATTAGCCTTCTAAACATCAAGCAGCAGGACTCCCTGCAATCACCTGGGGGCATTACATCAATCCGAGGTTCCACCAAACTTGATTCAGACACATGGGAGTCTGACTACAGTCAATAGAATACAAGCTCTTGCCACAGGAACAGGAAGCTCAAGAGCACAGCCCAAAAGAAGGTATAAATAACACTCACTCTTCACTCCATGTGGTCAGCTGCCCAGGACCTAAAACCCATGTAGTCCTGTTCATCAATTTACTATCTTTCCAGTCAGCCTCCATGTTTGGAACTGAACCAGGTGGATATTTCTTCCAATAGATAGATAGATAGATAGACAGGAGAGACAGGGAGGAAGGGAGGCAGAGAAAGAGAGATATGGATATCTATTATCTTGCAACTTAGGGCACTGTGCAATATATGCAGTTTAAAACAATGCAATCCACACAATACAAAAAGAAACATCCAGAGAAAGCCACCTTCACATAGATCAGACAGCTCATGAAGACTGGGAATTATGACTCGGAATTATGACTGGCCTTATGAGTTCATCTAAAAAAGAACAGGCAGCAACTATGAAAGACAGGCAATCCCTCAAAGGGATACTCAGCTCTTTGAATTGAACCCTGAAGGTTATTGGTGGCCAGTGCAGTTCACAGAACAGAAGTACTACATGGACATACAGTGATACACCTAGAACTGCTGCTGTATTTTAACTAGCAAGAGCTTCTCAGTGCTCTTCAAGGACAGTTGGTGAGGTTGCTGGTAAGGTGGAAATTATTGAATTTATGATGGGATTTGATAAGAGATCCATTTCCATGGGACTGACTGTTTTATGCTTGTGTCTCTACTTGAATTATATAAAGTGCCATCAAGTTGTGTTGATTCTTAGCAACTGCATAGTGTTTTTTGTCCCAGAAGTGCTTTGCCATTGCATCCTTCCTAGGGCCAAGAGAAAATAACTGGCCCAAGGTCACTTAAGGCAGGATTAGAATTCATACTGTCCCAGTTTCTGGTCTGATGTTTTAACCACTACTCTAAGTTGGTCTAGATGGAGAGTATCTTAAGGCAAATATCTGCCTCTCTCAGCTATCCATTCATTTCACAATTCCAAACCACAGTCATACACAAAAATGTTTTTAAAAAAGCCATACAATTAAAATAAATTGTCCAGAAGGCAAATAGGAACATTGGTTCCTGATTAACACACAGTGGGATAGTATTGTTTTAATAACTTTATAAACATAGTATTGTTTTAATAGCTTTACACATTGTAGGGGCTATTTCAAGCTCTAGAGGCAAGGAGTTCCAAGATACAGAGGCTACAACAGGAATGGTCTACCATCTACTCCAGGTTCCCTCACTGACCTAAAGAGGGTTTCTAAACAGGAAAGATTCATACAATTTTCATACTGGATGAGCAGATTCAATCTTGTCAAGGCAGTATCAGGCATAAAGGATCAGGACCATACCTTAAATTTAAGATTTATTCAAGCCTATACACAAGAATCTAGTCAATAAAAATTCAGTACTAAATGTGTGCCAGATAAAGTCAGTGAGATTAAAAAGGGGTTGGTTTTGGATCATTGTGGCAACATAATGACTCTAAGCTAATGACATGTTTAACTCCAACCCCAGCACTGCCTGCTCTTTTCCTACAGGTAGTGGCTGATGGAACCTAACATTATACCAGTTCGGGTTCTATCAATCACCACCAGGATTTTGAACTGGGTCAAAAAACCCATTGATAACTACAGCAGTGACTTTCATAATGACATTATTCTCTTAATGACTATTTCATTGTCTGCGATGGCAGGGGAATTTGCTAATTATTTCTACCTGCTGATTAAAAGAATTGTAACTAAAACCATAACAGCTTACATTTTCCATACTTGATAACAAACGAAGGCTTTTTCCACATCTTTCTCTAATTGTTTCGATAAATCTTTGAAACACGTTCTGAAACAAAACAAACCTGCTTTTGTTGTTTGAGAGATTTATTTCCTTGACACAGATTTTTAAAATAGAAATAGACCACCGTTTGCTGTCCTGCACCTTTTTCAGATATGATTTCTTACAAAGTTCAAATACAAGATGCTAATAGATTTTTTTCAGCAAATAGTTGCATTTGATTCATGCAAAGTCTTGGGGGAATGGAACATTGCTTCTGGCAAAAATCCTCTTTTTTCCACAGCAAAATCCTTTCTCGTATCTTCTCATTGTCCCTCCCCATTTATCTATCCAAAGCTTAATGTCACCCAGGCTATATAGGAAGGGGAGAGGAAGATGAAATTACCATCATTTAAGTTTATGGACCCAAGGTGATCATAAAGCCAAGGTTATTGTAGTGATTAAATGTATGATTATTTGATAGGGAGAATGTGTGTGTGTGTGTGTGTGTGTGTGTGTGTGTGNTGTGTGTGTGTGTGTGTGTAGAATTAAGATACAAAAGGATTTGCATAGCATTTTCTGCTAGTCTTTCCTTTAATCACAAACCAGAATTCACCTTGTTCATGACCTATCATGGAGTGCCAGAGTTGCAATGTCTTGATGCTTTAATAAATACAAATTAACGTTTTTAAAAGGGGGTAAACATTTCCCACACTTTCTCCAAAATGCTTACAGTGGCATCTGAAGCATTTAATTCTAGGAGATAATTTGATACATATAAAGTGGAAACAAGATATTCCCCAAGAAGAGGATAAGATAAATGTATTGATGCAGAGACTGGACAGTCAAGGTGAAGAATGGATTCATTTGGATTCCTGCAGTGTAAGCAGAGGGTTAGGCTCAGTGGACTAAATAGCATCTCCTAATTCTATGATTCCACATTACTGAAAACAGATCCCATCCCCACCCCCCACCCCCAAGGTCTAAAAGATTTTTTGGTCTGTACTTTGTTCAAGTATCCCTCACTTTCCAGATGATAATTACAACAGTCGAGAGAGAAAGAAACTAGAATAGAGATCTATAGGAAGTTTTCACCTGCTAAAACATGGTATAGACATAAATTGGGAAATTAATTAAAACAGAAATGAAACACATCTCCCCATGGTAGACATCCAGTCACAGACAATTTAAGGCTTCTGTTCAATCTTTTGATTGTTCTTTATCAAAGCCCCCTTGAGACAGCTATTCTAAAAGAGCAAGGAGTGTGCAGATCTTGCCTTGCTTTTGCTTCTATCATTTCAAACTCGGTAAAAGTACCTCTTCTCTATCTCAATGGATAACTCAATGGAGTTGGGGGTTTTCTTTCTTGGGTTTTGAATGGAGGCTAACCTAACAATAAATACAGTTAATATTTTTGAGGCAGGTTTCGCCAAATCTGTACCTGTACCTTTGAATTTTTCTGCCCAGGTGTAAAACTTCGCTTTTCTCCACACTGAATTTCATTTTGTTGGAAAGGGCCCATTGTTCTTGTCTGTCAAGATTTTTTTGGATCCTGAGCTGTTCTTCTGGGGTGTTGGCTATTCCTGCTAGCTTAGTGTCTGCAAATTTGTTTTCAGAAATACACCTGGGCTTTGCATAGACCTCAGATGCAATCCTGTAAAATGAGAATGATAGAGCCCCTTACAACCCACTGACTTTTTTGGGAAGTGTAGTCAATTGCTCAACAAACATGAAAAAGATTTGGTACAGATCACCCAGTTATTTAAGGACTGAGTTTCTAGAGGTGACCCTAGGGAGCAACTTCCTTGAAATTTTTTTGTTTAACAAGAGGTTCCTTGTGACATATCCACCATTCAACAACCATTTTCATAATCCTTGCTATTCTCCAAAATTCCAAATAGTCCAATCTCTTTGTCACTTGCTTGCTAATAAAAAAGAATATTTAGCAAAATGAAATGGAGGGGAACTTTGGTATCTGAACTTTTTGTCCTGAAGCTCTCAAGACATCCATGGAAATAAGCATCACTCCTCAGGTAATCTTCTGAGTGAAAAAAGAGAAAGTACATCATATATTAATTGCTAAGCATTTCATGCCTCACTTTAGGATAATAGTAAATTATCTTCATGTAAAACTGGGGTGTCAAACTTGCAGTCTGTGGGACAGATGCGTTACACACCGGCCAGTTTAGCAAAGGGGGAAGAAATTGTGATACCTCATGTGACGACAACATGTCGCGAGTTGACACCCTGGTGTAAAGGGTAGCACCATGGTTGCATAATAATTATTTTTAAGGAAATACTATCAAAAGTGACCCAGACTCTTTTGGTGCCTGGACAATTTTCAAATTTCCAAACAAAAATTAATTGCAGAGCTTCTGTGATTATTGATTTCTTTAAATCTTTCTTCCTAATTAGTCAAGAATGGAATCATAAGAAGAAATTCCCACTGCTGTTCTTGTGTTGTTTGTTGTCAATTAATTTTATTTAACAAATAAGGATGGAGATCAATAATATGGATATTTCTTGTTCTCTGTAATAGATTGATTTTATAAGACTTCACATAGTTTTTCTGTCTTTTTATTGACTGTGGTCTTAAATACCATACATCATAATGTTAATCTTGTCTAGATTTTTCTTCCCTTTAACAATCTCTCTGCCATTTTCTGAGTATTTTTCCAATTATTCATTCTTCATCCGCCTTGTTATAATTAGTGCCAAATGATAATTAGTTGGCTCTTTTAAAAATATGTAGGTTTTTCCTTCATCAAGATAAAAGTAATCTAAATTATGCAAATGAGGAAAAACTTCATGCCATCTTCAGTTGCTCCCTGGTGATTATCCTAATTGGAAATGCTAGCTCTGTGATATGGGGGAAGGGTGAGGGATCTGTAGTTACTGTATAATTTAGATAACTCTTCAAGTAATGTCATGTTGGTTCTCCTTTAAAGAAGGGTTATGCAACTTCTGGGGCTGCTTTGCTTAGAACAAAGTAATTAAGGTACAACTCCTTATCTTCTTTGAACACTTCTAAGCAAATTTAATGGTCATGGACTAGAATAGAAGAGTTCTCCCTGCTCCAGGGGAGATTAATGAAGAAGTGGTAAAAGGGATTAAGGAAGGGATTAACAGAGAACTGGCCAAATTTGGGGACCGCAAAATGAACATTCTTGTCCCCAATAAAAGCTCTCCTCATTAAAAATTCAGGAAAATAGTCAGTCTTTCTCCAGTAAGCATCTAAACAGCTATGCCTCTCAATTTACAGTGATACTTCAGATCTGATCTCATTTCTGTTGGTGCTCAACATCTAAGCAGGGGTTGGCTGCTACCGGTTCACACCAGTTTGGGTGAGCCGGATGTTAATTTTACATCTGGTTTGCCAAACCAGTAGTTGCAATGACTGGCTGGCCCTGCCCACCCCATCCTGCCCCTCCCAGGTGTCTTCCCATGCCCATTTTGGATCCAGGTAAATACAGGGCCCACACAGGGGCTCGGGGAGGGTGAAAAATGGGCCTCCTTGAGGTTCTGGCAGCCAGAAACAGGCCCATTTCTGGCCTCCACAGAGCCTCTGAAGCCCGCATAGGGGGGAAACGGGCCTTCTAGAGGCTCAAGAAAAGCCTCAAAAGCCCGAGAAGGGCGAAAAATGGGTCTCCCAGTAGTTCCAGAAGTCCAAAAATGGGTCTGTTTCTGGCCTCCACAGAGCCTCTGGAGCCCAGGGAGGCTGTTTTCATCTTCCTGGAGCATCAAGGAATGCCTCCGGAGCCTCAGAGGATAAAAACAACCCCCCACACACACACACATCATAGTGCAGGAGGCTGTCTATACCCCACCCACCATGGCCACACCCACCCAGTAACTGGACAGAGAACCAGTTGCTAAATTTTTTGAATCCCACCCCTGCATCTAAGATTGCTATTAGAAGGTAGGACATGAAGTTTCAGAGAAGGCAGAAGAAAATCAGGGAGAGATAAAGTCCACTTTCCCCTCTATCATTCTCCAGAAATTACTCTGGCCTTACTAATTATACCACTGCAGTGCCACTTTTTATTCTAACACTGATTGTTTAACTCCTAGGCCTTCTTGTAAACAAAACAGACAAGCCAGTCAGTTTAGATTTCCCAAAGTCTATTGATTGGGAACTTTGCCTGCAGGAGAGAACATCTGGGAATGAAGCAATCATTTTGCGATTTACATGAGAAAGGCTCCATTCACACAACATGATTATCTGTATACACACACTAAGCTTCTTTAATTTTAACCTTGGCTTCTTGTGTGTGCATGGCTGGATATTGTGTGAAAATGGATTAATGTGTTACATGAACAAAGCCAGTCAGGCAGTGAATTTTACTGAAGGCATCTCAGGATTCCTTTAGTCCTGGATAATTATCTTCTCTTCCATACTGCCAAATCTCCCCACCATCAGTTTCACAATTACAAGGACCTAGTCTGTCACAATGGAAAGAAAAACCCTTCTTTTTCTCCAGTTTTCTCCTTCTTATTTAAGGAAAGCCAAATGCAATTCCAACTAGACCATAGCAGGATTCAAAACAAGACCTTTCTTCAACATGGCATAGGGTCTCTCTAAGGGACCATCCAACCCTCATAATGTCTGTCCATTAATACAACATAATTGACATACTTTGGGCCTTATTGATTAAACAATGCTATCTGATGGAAACTGGGAAGTTGAGCCTCCNTAATACAACATAATTGACATACTTTGGCCCTTATTGATTAAACAATGCTATCTGATGGAAACTGGGAAGTTGAGCCTCCTTTGCTGTGGTATAGTATCTAGCCAAAGAAAGGTTGACATTAGCCCTGTTCAGGTTTCATTCAAAAGGATCCTTAAATCCCATCCTTTCTCCCAGATTTTAAGAAGTGAGCTCCTTGTACGCCTGCTGTATGGTTGAAGTAATATTGGTCTTGTTTCTTCTGAATATCTTCTTCTGGATAATTCAATAGCTCTCTTGTATTCTTGCTTTAATATTGTTTGCTGCCCAGAGTTACTGTGAGTCACTGTGAGGTTGGGCAGTCTTCCAAATGTGATATAATAAATTAGAAATGTCAAGGGTATGATGTACTGCTGATACTGTGGATTGTTCTTTACCATGTGCAACTATTATTTGGAAGTAGAAGCTTCTGTAGAGAAACATCAAAATACAATCACACTGTGATCTACTGTGTTGCATGTACTGTTGTCATTCTACCAACATAAACTAGAACAAACTGCATGAGATAGAAGCATGCAAATCATTGAAGCTGTTGCTACTGCAGAGGTGTTAGAAAGGAATAGCCCAGATGGCTGGCTTCTATTAATCACAGCTGCATTTTTTAATCTGCCACTGAGCTATTAATCAGTTCATCACACCAATTAATCGATTAATGTGCTCACTTCTAATTAAACTTAACAGCAGTTTTCACATCCCTAATTTCAATTACACTGCCCTTATGTCTCCTGACTGCTCATAAATTAACCAGTTTGCTCGTAGGGCAAATAAATGAAATAGATAAGTGAGGAGCATCTGGCATCATGGCAGCTACTGCCTTGGGAGAGAGGGGTACGCAGGATTGATTTAGGGAGAAAGGGAAGGAAGGAAAAGTGAGAAGCTTTGGGATTCTCGCAAGATTATCAGATGCAAAGAATACTCAAATCCTCTTATTCCTCTGATGACATCTCATTATTTACGGCAGTTCCTGCTACTGTGTGAATACCTTCATTCAACAGAATACCTTATCACCAGACTTGAAATTTTAGGCTTAGACAACTTAGAACTATGCCATCTTCATCTGAACCTAAGCATTGTACATAAAATTATTTTTGCAATGTTCTACCCGTCAATGACAACTTCAGCTTCAACCACAACAACACACATGCAACACAATAGATACAACTTAAGGTAAACTGCACTAAACTCGATTGCAGGAAGTACGACTTCGCATCAGAGTGGTCAATGCCTGGAAGACACTACCTGTGGTTTCTTCCACAAACACCCAAACTTAAACCTTAGACTGTCTACTGTTGACCTCACCCCATTCCTAAGAGGTCTATAAGGGGTGTGCATAAGCGCACCAGCACGCCTGTCAAATGTTCCTTTTATTTGTATCCATTTCATGTATTAATAATCATGTTTTTATATATATATATAAAAGCTTCCTTCGGGTATCTATCAACTCATTGTAAGTTGTGCTTTTAAAGTTTTTAAAAAAACAAAAACAAAAAACATATATATATATATATATATATATATATATATATATATATGTTTTTTTTAAGTTTTCGCGGGTACTTTACATGAATGCAGTTCAGCTTCCTTCAGGTATTATCCCACATCATTGTAGTGCTTATAAAGTTGTAGCAACGTTTCAGCAGAATCTCATCTGCCATTATCAGGCTTCTGTAACTCAATACAGAAGCCTGATGCTGGCAGATGAGATTCTGCTGAACATTACTACAACTTTAAAAAGCACTACAATGACATGGGATAATACCCGAAGGAAGCTGAACTGCATTCATATATATATAATATTATATTATATATATAATATAATATATATATATATATGTGTGTGTGTGTGTGTGTGTGTGTGTGTGTGTGGTGTGTGTGTGTGTGGTGTGTGTGTGTGTGTTTGTTTTAAGCTTCCCGGTACTTACATGTGTGCTGTTTAGTTCCCACGGGTTATTTATCCCACGTCATTGTATGTGTTGTTAAAGTTGTAGCAACGTTTCAGCAGAATCTCATCTGCCATCATCAGGCTTCTGTATGGAAGTGTGTCTCACAGTTCCTCTGTTTCAAATTGAGGCTGGTCTATTCTGATTGGCTATTAACCTGGGTCTGTGTTCATTGACTTGGAGTTTGGATTGATTGTGTGTTTCTGGTTTCTTCTGTCTGTTTTGTGGCTTTGGATTGGCTGGCAGAAGCCGTCCTTTCCACGAAAGCCAAGCTGCCATTGAAAGCCTCCAACACCAAGAACAGAGTGCTGCTCAGCCAATCAAAGCACAAAACAGACAGAAGAAACCAGAAACACCAATCAATCAAACTCCAAGTCAATGAACACAGACCCAGGTTAACAGCCAATCAGAATAGACCAGCCTCAAATTTGAAACAGAGGAACTGTGAGACCACTTCCAATACAGAAGCCTGATGATGGCAGATGAGATTCTGCTGAAACGTTGCTAACAACTTTAACAGAACTACAATGAGCTACAACTTAACAGAACTGCAATGATGTGGGATAATACCCGAAGGAAGCTAAACAGCATATCATATATATATATATATATATATATATATATATATATATATATAATATATATATATATATATATATATATATATATATATATTATATGGATCTCTGGTTATTCGGTTTTTCTCCGCGTAGAATTGGAAGTATCTAGGCAACGTTTCGATGAAGTCTCATTCATCATCTTCAGGCTTGTTTCTTCACGCTCTGTGCTTACTCTGAGAAGGCACAGAGCTGAAAGAAACAAGCCTGAAGATGATGAATGAGACTTCATCGAAACGTTGCCTAGATACTTCCAATTCTACGCGGGAGAAACCGCAATAACCAGAGATCCACATACAAATACTCGCGAAAACCCAGGAAAACAAATATATATATATATATTAATATATATATATATATATATATTGCAATATGTTGGAAATATATATTATACTGTGTGTGCTGTTTTCGCTTCCTTCGAGTATTATCCCGCACGTTCATTGTTAGTGTTTTTAAAGTTGGTTTATATATATATTTGTTTTCTGAGGTTTTCGTGGGTAATTGTATGTGGATTTTGGTTATTCGTGTTTTCTTCTGCCATAAATTGGAAGTATCTAGGCAATGTTTCGATGAAGTCTCATTCATCATCTTCAGGCTTTTTTCTTCGGCTCTGCTGCCTCTCAGAGCAATGTGAGCCTGCAGCTGCTTCTTCCCCTTAACTACTAGTAGGGTGATGACTTGGATTGGGTGGGGGCTTGGCTGTGTTCTGATTGGATGGGGGGTGTGTTTCTGTTCAGTTGGGGCTTGGTTGTGTTCAAGGTTTACATCTTCGTTGCTGGGGTTCTTCGTTGGCTTGTCTTTGTTAATCGTTGCTTTGTGCTAATCTTCGTTGCTTCTGCGTTCGTAGGTCGTGCCACATCTTCATGTGGGGTGTCAGTTCGGCTTCTCGTATTGGTGTCAGAGGGGTTTGAAGCGGGTATGTGGTGCAGCTGCGTAATGGGCTTCTGGTCTGGTGTCATGTCTCATCTTCTGTGTGGGTGTGAGTCTTTTTTCTACGTGGAAGTGGTGGTGGTTGCATCTTGGTTGTGGCACTCGTGGGGTGGGTCTTGGTGTCATTCTTCATGTTAGGTACTCGTTTATTAATGAGGGCAGGTTTCCAAATGGGTTGGTAGGCAGGAGGTATCATCTCGTTTAATTCATGCTGTGGTGGCATTTTTCTATCTCTATGGCTTCTCTGATTATTCTGTTTTGGAAGTGGTTCAGTTTTGGCGATAGTTCTGGTATTTTAAAGTCAAATTTCATTCCTGGTGGTTTGAGGTGGTTCGAACCAGGCGAAGAGTCATTTCTTTTTTGATGAGTTCTTGTGTTTCTTTCAATGCGTGCACTTATTCTTCTTTAGTTTTGTCCAATGTATGTGGTGGGAGCAGTGCATTAGGGATTTTCGGTATACTTCCTTGGTTTTCTAACTCTCAATTTTGTCTTTAGGTGTTCTTAGGTTGAATAGAAATAGAAATAGAAATAGAAATAGAAATAGAAATAGAAATAGAATAGAAATGAAATGAAAATAGAAATAGAAATAGAAATAGAAATAGAATAGAAATAGAAATAGAAATAGAAATAGAAAATACGAAATAGATAAACATGACAGACAGACAGACCGACAGACAGAAGACAGACAGACAGACCAGACAGACATGACGATAGATAGATAGATATATAGGCTAAGATAGATAGATAGATAGATAGATGGATGATGATAGGCAGGCAGGCCATACAGCAGGCAGATAGCAGGTAGATTAGATAGATAGACATAGGTAGGTAGGTAAATAGATAGGTAGTTAGGTAGAGTTAGATAGGATAGATAGATAGATAGATAGATAGATAGATAGATAGATAGATAGATAGATAGATAGACAGATAGATAGATAGATAGATAGATAGATATAGACAGACAGATGGACAGGCATAGGTAGGTAAGTAGATAGATAGGTAATTAGGTAGGTAGGTAAATAGCTAGATAGGCAGGTAGACAGATAGGCAGACAAAGAGACAGTCATACAGAATAATTGCACAGCTATATATTGTTTTTTAATTCATGCTAAGAACTGCAACCCCAATAGGGTTGGGCATTACAAATCATTTAGAGCTTAGGCTATAATTACATTTTAATTTACAATTAATGTCTGCATTGTTGAATTAAACACATGTTCGTGTTTATCAAATTTCAGTGGAAAACATTTATTATTCAGTAACAGGATTTTTATTCTCTGAGTAGTTTACAGAGTGAAAAAAGAATAAACCAAAAAAAAAATCAACATCTTCTCCCAAACATAATTCTTTCCCCTCAATTAAAATAATATCAAAGTATAGCTCTTTCTGGCCACTAAGTAATATCAGATGAGCAGTCAAAGGTCCATTGGAAAAGAAGCCTTTTGGGTTGAAAGGAAAAATTTTCAACTCTGCACTTTTGAATGGATGCTTCAGAATTTAGTGAAATGGGAGAATTAAGATTAACACCATTGGTTATTTTGCCCCTTCATTCCAACAGAATGAAATGCACCACAGAAAAATGCACACACCCTCAACAGAAAAATGCACCACAGAAATCAGATAGTTTTGCTCCTTAGGTGCAGGCCCAGAAATAGCTTGACTTTCTCTGAATTAAGATATAGCATAGTTTACCACCATGTGATGGCATGAGCTCATCACTTTCCTCCAGGTAACTGGATGCTAAAACATATGAAGAATGGTTTCAGAAATTGCGTATGTCTTGTTTAATGAAAAGAAGGACTAAGGGTGATGTGATAGCATGTTCCAATATAGCTAAGTGGCTGACGCATGGAAGCTAGAACTAAGGAGAAATTTCCTGGCAACCAGTTGCCTCCAGAAATTGTGGGTGCTCCAACATTGGAAGTTTTTAAGAAAAGATTAGACAATTAGACAAAATGTCCGGAATTGTATAGCAGGGTTTTCTGCTTGAACAGGGAGTTAGATTAGAAAAACTCCGATGTCCCTTCCAATTCTGTTATTCTGCTATTCTGTCTCCACCCCTGCCAACTTAGCAATTTGAAAGCAAGCACGTAACTGCAAGTAGATAAATAGGTACCACTTTGATGGGAAGGTTACTGTGCTCCATTTTTTGCCACACGCTCTGTGCTACAGCATGACATCATGCTGGTCACATGACCACAGAAATATCTTTGGGCAGCATTGACTCTGGCCTAGAAACAGAGATAAGTACCACTCCCTAACGTCAGCTACAATAGTGGATTAAACATACAGAGCCTTCTTTTTTTTTCCTTTCAAGCCACAGTGGCCCGTTAACATAACCTTATCACCCATAGATGAATTGCTTTGAAGGATAATTTGAAAGGAACCTAATGGAAAAGCTAAACCAATTATGAATGTATTTGTTTGTGGGTATAAAGGCAAAGAAAATATGTCACAATTTCTATGCAAGCCCACAGGCTGCTGTTCAGAGAAGAACTTCACTTTTAAAGAACAAAACGGTTATGTGCTTCCTATCTGCAAATGTTTCCTTCCCTAGATTCTTATACTTTCCTTCAGGGATCTATTATAAAATACATTCTTGCAGCTTTTTTTCTGGTTGCTTTTTGTGATCTTCTTTGGTCTGCCGGCAAAGTAGATTACAGGAAGTATCGATACCAAGGGCAATTGGAAAAGAAAAATGAAAGGGCATGCTGCAACTTGGCTATACAAATAAGATCATTTCGACTTTATGTTTTTATTCGGCTGAAGAGAACACTTTTAATAATGTAGATCGTTGCCCAGCAGGGTAGCTGGCAAATAAAACGTGGGGGAGCATAATGTGCTTCTTGATAACAAGGTATTTCTGAATACTGATTTTATGCGTAAAGAGGGCGGTGCAAAGGCATTTCCATATCCTAGTGGCATTTTTATCCATCCGTATGTACAATAGCCCAAGCTCAACAAATCCTTTCCTATTTTTCCATCAGTACAATATAACATTGGATGTTAGTAACATCAGGTGTGGGTTCATAAAACAAAGAATTTCTAGGAAGATTACAGTTGAAATCTCACCCCAGTATATTGTAACCATCCTCTGCCAACTTCTAAACAGATTGGGCCTGTGGCAGTCATTTTCTCGGTTTCTCAGTTTGACACACTTTGGGGGAGGGAGGGAGTTCTGGAATATCAGACCAGATATCAGCAAGTTACTATCTTGTGGGAATCAAGATCATCCTAACAGGTGCTGTCCAGAGACTGGAAGAAGTTACCAAAGAGACACCAGAACACCTAATTGGATAGTGTGACCTGTGACAAGGAGGGAGGGAGCTGTCTGTTTTTTAATTATACTGAAAGTGTGGGAAATATCCAGAGCTGGTTTTGCATTTCAAATGTGCCAAAATAATATACTCAGTAAAGTCATTTTTTGAGAAAGCCGAAAGTCTCCAGAGTTGCTGGATTGGTTGGGTTCATTACTCAGAACTTTGGCATTATAATTACATGGTGGTTGCCAAACACCCAATGTCTTACTCTGATTATCTGTTATCTGTATCTATATGCAATGTAAAGATATCAGAATGTAAATAATGTAATTCTGGATCCCAACCTTACATTCACTCTTATTTTCAGCCAATGTCCATCCAGACGCCTCTATAAATCTATGAACAGGATATGAAGGAAGTCTTCTCCAATTTTCTCATCATATATTGGTATTTAGTGATAGACTGTTCCTAAATCTGCAATTCCATCTACCAGTCAGGACTAATATTAATTAGTGGTTAAGAAATAAGAAATATTAGCTTCAAGTGTTCAGTCAACCTTGTCAAACAGTTGATCTTGGGCCACTCATTTTCTCTTAGTCCAGCATAACCCCACAAGATTGTCATTTTGGAGATAAAAATAAGAAAATTAAACTGCCCTGACCATAATAAAGCCCAAAATCTGTTGCTAAGCTAGGCAGTTGTTAAATGAATTTTGTCCCTTTTATGACCTTTCCTGACACAGTTGTTAAGTGAATCAATTCAGTTATTAAATTTGGAACACAGCTATTAATCTGAATCTGGTTTCCCCATTGACTTTGCTTGTCAAAAGCTTGCAAAAGATAATCTCATATCCCTGGGACCCTGCAATGGTTATAAATGTGAAAAACAGTCATAAGACACTTTCTTCAGTGGTGCTGTAACTTCAAACTGTCATTAAATGAACTATTGAAAGTTGAGGAGTACCTGTATAGGTAATACAACCATTTATTTTGTGACCGTTTAATGCTAAGAAAAATCTGTCTTGTTTAGCAATGGAAATTCAGGGCTCAGTTGTGGTCATGGTCATAATTCAAGGACTATCTGTATTGTACACCAGCTAGGAATCAAGTAATAGATAAATAAGTATTGGTTGATAGTCACATATTCTATACAGACATATCATCCAAGATAACTGTCAAAGTTCCAAGTAATAAATCCATTGCAAGCAAGAACTCCAGATAGGCAGATGCCTCAAAGAATAGCTTTCTTGGACATATCATTGGAAATAAATTACTTATTTATTTTGTTTGTCAATCATATATGAGAAAACAAGGATAAGTATGAACATAACATATAAACATATAAGTATAAACAGGTATAAGTATATACATAATAAATAAGTACGAATAAATGGATAAATGGGAACAGTAGGACAGGGCCAGTAGACAAGCTGGTGCAATGAATGCCCCCTTAGAGACCTCTTAGGCAAGGGGTGATCTCCATGGTAAACAGCTGAAGGTTAAAGTTTTGGGGGTTTGAACAGAGGTTGTATTCAGCAGGTTCTGACCAGTTCTAGAGAACTGGTAGTAGAAATTTTGAATAGTTAAGACAACCAGCAAATACCACCTCCTACTGGAGATTTTTACAGTATCCTTCCCCTGCCATGCCCACCAAGTCAGGCCCACAGAACTAGTAGTAAAAAAAATTGAATCCTACCACTGAGTTTGAGGATGTTACAACAGAGTCAGGTAGTGAGTTCCAGGCATTGACCACTCTGTTGCTGTAGTTGTTTTTTCTGCAATTGAGTTTGGAGCAGTTTACTTTGAGTTTGTATCTATTGTTTATGTTTATTGTTTATGTATTATTGGCACATATCTGGTGAAAAACAACTCTGAAGGGCACTTGTTGAGGTAATTCTCTGTTAGGAGAATGAGCGCACACAGGGAGATGTAGTGAGAATGGTGAAGAATAACACACAAACAGCACACAGCTGTGCTTCCTCTTTAAAGGCTATTCATGGTTTACTTAATTCATCTTTGGGTGTCAATAATAATATCATCACTGGATTCCTGTTCCAGTTTATTCCACCCGACGTACTCAAGAAATTTTGCACTGGCACTACAGTAAACATGAGCTGTGCCTGCATCCCAAAATCTAAACGATCTATGGTTGGCCTCATAACCTACAAAAAATAATGTCTTAGCTCTATGTTGCCCTTTCAGTCTTACTTCTGAGGTAATATGCACCCATGCTGGAGCTCCAAATGTGTGTAAATAACTAAAATTTGGTTTTCTGCCATGCCGATGAGTGAATGGCAATTCTCCAGTTGTTGTGTTAATACATTGTCCAACACATGGTTACTACACATTATGGCCTCACCCCACAGTGTTTCAGGCAAACCTGAGTCAAATAACATAGCGCGAGCCATGGCTTGTAATGTTTGCCCTCTTCATTCTACAAACGAGTTATGTTGTGGTCTGTAAGGTGCAGAATGTTTATGCTCAACACCAGCCAATT
>BHFT01055618.1:0-27218 GCA_004320025.1 Laticauda laticaudata | reverse complement strand
TTACTGCGTACGTCTTTCAATACGCTCTATGCCGTCGAGTCATCCCGCTACTGCTATTTCATCCGCTCTAAAAAGTTTTTGAGCTGCCACAGAACTTTTTGAGGCGATGAACTTTCCGGTCCACGTACGATCTACATGCCGCGACACATAGGGGCAACAAATGTTCTAGCATCTGTTGTCATCCATTACACATCCGATGTAACCGCCCCCCCCCCCCCCCCCCCCCCCCCCCCTGTCTCGCGGCATCCCTGGGCATCTGGCAATCATATTCCGCTCCATGGAAGTGGAAAGAGGGAGGAAAAGCCGAAAGTAGTGGAACGTCCCACACAGCATTTAGTAGCACGGACATAGAAAGGATGAAAGCGGATGCAGCTCGGATATAAACCATTAAATGGACAAAACGTTTGTCTATGGGAGTAATCTGATATTTAGGATGTCTGGAGAATGTCTAGAGTTATGTGGAACGACAACCTAATGCGAACCGACATTTCCTATAAAAAGGGGGAGGAAATCAGCTTGTATGTCACCATCAGTGCCAGCAGCCCTGGTGTGCAGACCTCTTCAGCTTGCTCTTGCTCTTCCTATCATCCATTGATGTCACCGGTCATGGATCATCGCACCTCCTTTTGGTATCCGCTATCATTCAACACGCAGAACGGCAAGCCCTCTTCAGACTGTTTTCCGCCAAGGAGCTGTCTGGGTCCAAAGATGGATCGGGAGAAGAGTGGAGTTTGGACTGTATGACAAGCTGATGGTGGAGCTGAGGAATGAAGAGACGCCTGCGTGCATTCCAGCACTTCATGGAAGGATGCCACCAGCCATATTTGACGAAGTTGTGGAGCATCTGAGACCCAGGTTGACTCAAGCCAAGCAACAACTTCCATCCGCAGCCTGGACCCTGGACTGAAGATGGCATGACTCTGCGCCGCACTGGCCTTGGGACCACTACGAAACATGCAGTATGCCTGGAAGGTGCCACACAACAGCCATCAGCATTGTGGTCAGAGAATGGTTTGCAGGTGCCATCATCGAAGAATACTGCAGGAAGCTCCTCCAGTGTCCCACCACTAAGAAGGCTGGAGGAAAGTTTGCAGAGCAGTGGTCTCAAGAGGGGAACTTTTCCCTACACTCGTTAGCCATAGATTGGGAAGCACAGTGGCCTGCAAAGCTCCAACCCAGCTCAGGGTCCATTATTTTCAACTACAAGGGCTTCTTCAGCATCATCCCTTTGATGCTAACTACAAGTTCATGTACATCGATGCTTCACAACAGGTCAGCTTCAGTTATGCCCAGATATACATGCAGTGACCTCAAGGTATGGGCTGGAACGCAACCCTCATCATGGGTTTCCCAGATAACAGACCGCCTTACGCACGACACACAAGATGTTTGCCCTACTTCATGCGTGGGGGATGACGCCTTCCTCCCTCAGAACCTACCTATGTAAGTCTAGCAGTTACAGATACCTCACCTGTGAAGAGAGGATTTCTTCACTACAGGCTGTCCAGGGGAAGAGGATGGGGGGATGCTTTGGCATCCTGGCCACACAGGTTCCAGGTACTTTTCTGCACCACCATGCCAGCATCACCCACAGACTGTGAGGCAGCATCGTGGAAGCTTGCTGGCATCTGCAACAATCTTATGTTGACCCTCAGCCCAGTGTTTGCAGAACAGGCTTGTGGACATCACAAGGCCATGGGGACATGGAGCCTGGTGAATGGAGGCTATATAGGGTGAAACCTGATCGAGCACTCGTGGCCCCAACAGCAGCCCAAAGAGTTCAACAGTGAAAGGGAAGCAGCAGCGCAACGCTCCTGAAACACTGGTGGCAGCTCCCCAGCTGGAGCAGTAGAGTGGCTAGACAGGATGGTAGATGCTTAATGATGCTTCCTTGAGCCCTGTCTCATCACACTGATGAGATGTGCCAATGGTATGTTGAGTGGCCCTACAATGACAGGGCATTAATAAAAGAGTTTTGGTTTTATGTTGAAATGTGTTGAATCATGATTAAATTGTTATTGATAATAAAGGGCCATATGGTGTGGCAGCTGGGAGAGTGGAACGCATAGAGTCCCACTATGCTTGCACTGGAGGTTTCATCTATCCCACAACTATCCTAACCCATCCCACAACTATCTTGTCCTACAGCTATCTTACCAAATCCTACAGCTATCCTATTACCCATCCGCCAGCTACCCATCACAGCTAATCCATCCCACAGCTATCCTTAGCCACAATCCACAAGCATGCAAAGGCTTAAAACCCTTTTTTTCAAAGTTTTCGCCCCAACACTTTATTAAGTAAAAAAAATGAACAATGTGTGAAGCAAAGATAACTTTATTAATAAGCAAAACTGTATGACTTTAATTAAAAAGGCAAAATTTTGACCCAAGTTAAGTGTCTTCTAAGCAAAGATAAAGTGAACAGGTAACAACTCAGTCCTCTGGCACTCTTCTCGTCACTTCTGAGGCGTGCCGCATGGTCTCCAGATGTAAAGGGGCCAGGGACTGGAGGTGGCTGTTGCGGGAGTGCTGGTCTTGAGGCGCCTATTGCGGTGCCTGCCCCGAGAGTCAACAGGAGATGGTGTGTGCAGGAAGCGTCAGAGAGCTGACTCAGTACCGGAGGTTGAGAAGCACTTCCTCAAGGACCTGGGATGTGAGGCGCAAGACTGATTGATGATGTTGTGAGGAAGGGCTTGGTTGTGGGGTGGAGGAAGGAGGAGTGTTAGTGGGGCTGTCTGGTCTGCAGCTGGGTCAGGTGGAGGCGTCTGTGGTGTCTGTGGCTGCCAGAACCTGGGTCTGGACCTGGGAGGGCTGTCTCTGCTGTGGGTAGTCCCTGGTAGTGGTAGGCTTTGAAAGGCCGAGGGGCTGTTGAAATCCGTGGAAGGCTGTGACATCGCCTGGGGTGGAGGATGCAGACCTGGAGTGGGTAGGAGCAGGTTCAGCTGGGCGCTGGAGGGTGGTGCAGAAGAGCTGTGATCCTCTCTTCATCACCTGGTACTTGGGCTGCAAGGCAATGTCATGAGGGTCTGGTCAGCATACGTGATGAAGGGCTTGCGGTTTGAGGATGGTATGTCAAGTGGACCAGACTGGGGAAGAGAAGATTGTGGCTGGATTTTGAATTGTTGTCCACTGATGCTCCAAGAGGACAGTGTAGGCTCTGTCCCTCCAGTCCTGCCTCGTCTGGCCTGCTTTTCTGTGGAGGTGGAGCTGGGGGTCTCTGGTGGCTGCTTCTTCTTTGCTCCAATATTGAGACAGGGAATCCTACCCCATCCTCTGGCAATGCGGGAGTGCAGCTGTCGGGGGTCTCCTGCCATGGGGCCCTGCCAAAGAGCACCTGCCTGGACATGGTAGCTGTCTGCTGGTGGAGGAGGAGTGGCTATCTGTGGGCTGTCTGAGGGAGTGGGTGGACAGAGAGGCCTGCTTTCTCGGTGGCGGATCTCACCCTCCAGGAAGCTGCACTGGCGTGACATATGTTCCCGGTCAGTGAGGCTTGACAGCAGCCTGCCCGGATTTCTCAGGTCCAGCTTGCCATACCAGGTGTGCATGTGCTTCCACCATCCAAGGAGTTCATCTGAAGTGTTTGCCCAGGCTCTCCGCCTTCCTCTCTCCATTGCCTACCTGCTTCCTCTTGGTGTCGCGATTAGAGCCTGTGGCCCTTCTCCACAGCCTACTCGTTCTCTCACAGCCATTCTTAGCACCTCCTCCTCAGGTCTTCGGAAGTACACAATGGATGCATCGCATTTTCCAACGGATGGCAAGCTTTTTTGTCTGTTTTACATCCTCTTTGCATCCGTTGATGCAGTGTGACATGGGCTTAAGAGTCTATGGTGGCAGGGCATGTTTTTGGAAAGTATGTGGTCTTTTCCATCCCAATGCTCAGTCTGGGCTACTGGCATTGTTGAGCACAACTTTTGGATGAGATCTGTCTCTGTAGTTCAAAACCTGATTTTTCATAGTTTGTAAAATTTTTCCATGTGATTTGGTTAAGAAGGAAGATTAGCCCTCTTAAGTAATACTGGAAGGAACACCATTGTTCACAGCTGATGAAACTCCAACAGAATAACAAAGATGGAGGAGACCTTGGAGATCTTCTAGTCCAACCCTACTCAAGAAGGAGGCCCTAGATCAGTGATGGCGAACCTTTTAGAGACCAAGTGCCCCAAACTGCCACTCAAAACCTGCTTATTTATCACAAAATGCCAACGTGGCAATTTAACCTGAATATTGAGGTTTTACTACCTAAAATAATGATAAACAAGGCAGAGTTCAGCTAATTGTTTTAAGAAAAATGTGCTAAATGCCTTTTTATGCCTTTCATTTTTTTCTGCTTTTGAAATATTATGATTAACAACAATAAAAAAGAAAAACTTTTGTAGTATAATTTCTTGGCTTTTCACTTCATTTTCTTATCCCAATTTTCTCTGTATATTTTTACTTCTTATTAAAATCAAATAGATTTAATTTCTATTATTGAAAGAGACATCACCTTCCTCATAACTAAATACCCATCAATTATTTATCTGGAAGAAAACCATATCACCATAAAATGTCCTGTCCAGGACAGAAGAAGGGACAGTCTGGGCCTAGATATCTTTGGTTCTGAGCTAAAAAATCAAATTACCTTTGGACAGGAAATTCAAAACAAGAACGGTGAGAGGGCAAAATCATTGATACATGGCCTGTATGAAACATCCCAACTGTATGGGGACCAGATAGCATTTTTGTACTGCTTCTTTGTCTGGTGAGTGGTTCCAATAAAGAATATGCTTATCTCCCCCTCCCCCCGAATACCTTTCTCCCAAGGACTCTGCAAATACTATGATTGTCTAGGGCTGAAAAGTACAGCATGGGTAGTTACCAATTTATACTCTTTGCTTTTCCACTCTGTGTTCTGCTGCCGCCGCCACTGCAGCTGCTGCTTGTTTAGGGAGGTGGCCTTGTCTATAGTGGGTGGCTTCACTGTTTTTTTTGTACACCATGATCCATCAGGGAAAGAAAGGGGGAGGAAAGACCATGCAAGGGTGGATGCACTTGATGGCAGGAGGAGGCACGGCATGACAGAGCTGTTTTGTTTGCTGCTGATAGAGCCACCAATCAACTGACTGACCTGATCGAAGCTGAACCCAATGTCGGAGAGATTATGGGTTAGTTTGGCCAGGCAAATTATCCCCCCCACACACACACACACTNACACACACACACTATCAAAGTGGATCCTAGGCACTGCACTGCAATGTTGAAACGGGAAATGGAGCAGCCAACATGAGGGAAGGAGGAGGAGCAGGGAGAAGGGAGAGCCACTGTTGCCCATTTCACCATTGCAGCACCGCACCATGGAGCTTTTCCCATCCACCACCACTCAGATGCCCTCACTTCCCCCAAACATTTCTTTGCCTACCTGATTTCCAGCTCTATCGTGTTTCTCTGTTGCATTCTCACAATCGTGCAGGGAAGCAAAAGTTTGGGGGACTAAAAAAAAGTTCATTCAATCAATTTCAACTCTGCAAGTTCTTTTTCTTTTGTGAAAAGTTGGAATTGATTGAATGAACTTTTTTTTAGTCCCACAAACTTTTGTTTCCCTGCAAACAATGATGAGAAACATAATGTAGAAACATGATGGAGCAGGGCTTGGGTGACGGCATGTGTGCCCCAGGAGTGTCAAACTCAAGGCTTAAATCTGACCTGTGGATCTGGCCTGGAAATAATAAAGAACCAGCCCATGCAAGACCCTCCATGCCCCATTTTGGCTTGCAGAGTGCTTCAGGAGGCCATCCAGGCAAAAAATGGGCTGCAAGTGCTTATGAGGTCCCCATGCCCTATTTTGGCTGGCAGAGTACTGCTGTAGGCAGCACCTTCACCTTCTCTTTAGCATCATCTACCAAGTAGAACTAGGTATCCTCCATGATATTGATGGCTGCTTTCAGAAGAACCAAAAATATCTGGCTCTTCACCCAGGTCTTTGATGAGAGATAGTGAGCCCCCTTGTATCACTGAGTTTGTCATCTTTTATCTTAATCTTTTACCTGTGATTGATTTAATTGTAATTTTTTTGATTGCTGTGAGCCAGGGTCACTGAGAATCTGCTGCGATCTTTATCTAACCTGTTTCCTGTCTTCTTACAAGAAAGTCGACCCCCAAAGCAGCCTGATCAAGAGAGAAACCCGAGGGTCGTAGTAGCAGATCCGCCCTTTCACAGGCTGAAATGCTCCTGGTTGGGCCTTCTTGGACCGGGAACAGGCACTGGACAGACCGATGGAAGAGGTGGAAAGTCTCCAGGGCCTTAGCGTAGGCAGTAAGACAAAACAGAACACAAACAATATGTCAATACTGTGCCGGTCACCCAAAATAGCAGCATGCAAATTATCAGATTAAGTACTTCATTATCAAAATGGAGTTTCCATGGTCACCCCTTCCTCCTCAACCTTTAATCCAAGGCTGCTGTGGCACAGAGTACTGAAGGATTTTCCCTCAGCCAAATTGTAATTTACATGTCAGGTCAGAATCTTTCTAGGCTTCAGCTTCAACTGCTTTATTACTTTACTGTTTTTGTATATTGTGATGATTGTGTTTTATTATGTACTTTAATCAGTTTATTTTAATATAATTTGGGTCAAGAAAAGGTAGTATGTCCATTTAAAGAATAATAAGTTCTCTGATGCCATAGTACCAGCACTGATACCAATTTCAATTTCAAAAGGGAAATTGCTGGCAAAAACCCTAAATAGTAAGAAAATTGCATCTCCAATATATGTCTGTTCTGAAAAAATGCAGAATAGGTATGCAGATTTTTCCTCATGTACAATAATATACAAACTATTGGGGAAATGTAGTTAAGCAAAATGCAGGCTTGACATGCTGAATGACTCAGAATTTGACAGATTCACTAATCCCTACTAGTACGATGTGCATCTGATGTGATCTGTAATGAAGGAAATGTTGTCTAGGGTGGCATGTTATATTAATAGCTTAGGGAGAGTTATGTGAGATGGTACAGCTAAAACCTAGCAAATGATGTTTTAGAACAAACAGTATTAAGTGTTCCAAGAGAATAGTCTGAATCTCAACTCCGGCTGTCCATGAGATCTCTAAAAGACCTCATCTTTAAGAGAGAGCTCTGCTGTTGACATTCATTGGCATACTCACTCATTAGATTAACTTTATTTATTTTTTTAACACATGTTTTCACTTTGCATCAAATCGTATAACCCTTTGGAAGTTCTGAAGTGGAGTTTGTTTTTCTGTCCAAAGGATTTAGAGATTTTTTTTAATCTGCATAGTTCTCAACAGGAAAGGCCTTATTTCATAGTCAGAGGGGTTTCAAGTTTGGCATTGATTCATGCATAGCAACAGTCACAATTTGCATTTATATAGCACTTTTCATCCCCTAGGATCTAAGGAGGCTTTCTAAGCTATACCTAGAATAACTTAATCTTGGAATGAAGGATAATCATCACAATTGAAAGGTGAAAAGGACTTTTTGTGCCAAAGGACTGTACTGAATTTATAACAACATCCCAGATGTGACTGGAGTGTTAGTTTGCTTTTCAAGGCAAAGAATCAGGACAAGTAAAAATATGGTTTGATTACAACTTTAAAAAAGAGACAATTTCTCTTTCCTATAAATAGTTTTTCTGGTAAGCTAATATTAAACATGATCTTGAACCTATTACAAATCTTTCTCTGACTGGGTTCTTCAAACCTGTATCTGTTTCAGCTGCACAGGTGTGCAGTTTGCTGGCTGGCTGGCTATGATAAATGAGATCTGGCAGCAGCGGTATACTGAAAATACTACTGTATGTTGCTGCCACCTAGTGAACATCCAAATTTTTACAATCTAAATCCAGGTGTATAAGTATGTCGTTTTGCTTAATTATTAACTGTTGCAAAACCATAGAATTTGGATCCTTCTGCATCAATTTCACTGTTCCATTATTAATACATGGAGGATTACCCTGGGTATCCGAACATGCATATGCATGTGTTTCCCTTCCTGATCTTGTTTGAATTGTTACGATCCTTTTAGTTGATTTCACAAAGTGGCTATCCTGGTGGCCATGTATAAGTACAAACTATCAATTTATTAGAAGGCAAATGATGAGGTGTTCCTAGCAATCCTCTGTAGGGATGGCTGGGAATTATGGGAGTTGAAATCCACATGTCTTCAAGTTGTAAAAGTTGAGAAACACTACTTTAGAGTCCTTTAGTGTACATCCTATCACCCAGCTTACCACTTCTGGATAAATGGCCTCAATGGAATACAGTGCTGGACTACAGTTATTCCCATATTTATTTTCTAGGAATAATGCTGGGCATATACAGAATATTGACATTTCATATTAATTAAATGAGTAATCAATGGCCTATAATCTACTTGCATCCCCCAATTCTCTAAAATGGGAAGGCTCAAGTTTGATGGAAGTAAAGTCTGGTGGATTTTTTGGGAAGGCTTGGCAACCACATCAATGCCTTCAGAGATACAGTTATCTAATTCTGATCCTAAAAAGATAAAGGTCAGGAAACAGCATGGTATAATGTTGCCACATGTGACTGAAAGGCATTTTCAAACTGTCTAGTGAGAGCACTCTTGTTTATGCTAACTTCTCTAGGTCAGAGCTCCTGTAGAAATCGGGGTATGATTATTCAGTATGCATATTTATGTACCTTCATCAATATGCTACTGTGAAATTGCTTGATAACCTTTTGATAAGAACAAACGTGAGCACTGTTGAGAAATGAGATCTAATTTTAAAGGCTATGGTGACTTGTTCCCAGAATTACTAATAAGCTTAAAAATAATAATATGAAGCATAAAGTTTTCTGCAAACATGATGTGATCCACGCAACAGAAGAGGTGACAGATAGCTCTGATATGGCCTCTATTTTTATTGAGCAATATAATAAAAAAAGCAAGGAATGCACTGTTAGTGATTGATTGCTCTGATTGCCTCCCTCTTTCTTGTCTGAACCACACTGGTTGTATGTTAGAAAATTTATTGTCATGAATTATTTAGCTCATTTGTCCAAATGTAAACATGTGCTGTCTTCTATTTCTTTCCCATCCCATTCTAAATAGTTCATCTTAAGCTTTACCTACAAACATTCCACTATAATAACCCACTAGAATAAAATTATTTTTGATATACAGAGAAAAATTCTATAGAATCCTACTTTCTGATTGAATGGTTCAAAAAGGAAATGGAACAGCTGTCAAAATATATGGAGAATTAAAGGCCCTGTCACACTGGCCGACGGATGCAAAACGTTTGTAAAAAGGACACAGCGGACGAGCAAAATGTTCTATCCGTTGTTATCCGCTCTCAAAAGTGCCCCCGAAATTGCATAACCTAGAGCGGTAAGCAACAGTGAAAGGAAGCGGACGGGGGAGGACGTAGGGCGGATGAAAGAGATACTTCCATGTAAGCCTAGCGGATGGAATGCGGATGGGGAGCGGATTGGCACATCCACAACGGCTCCGGGGGACAGCAGCAAACCAGATCGAGGAACGGAAAGAGTGGATGCAGAGTGATGGCCGAGTGGATGAAGCAGATTGCAAGAGCGGAAGCCTAGCGATGCCTACGATGACAGCGTTCACTGCGCATGTGGGGTAGGATGCATTGCGTCAGCCCCGCTGGATTAAAGCGAAGCAGCTTGCAAGCAGGTCAGCCATTCGAGAGGAATAGACCTTCTCCAGACACAGCTCTCCAGCCAGCCAGCCTAGCCAGCCAGCACCCAACAACCCAAGGGGAAGAAAAGGAAGCCTTCTGCCATCTGCTGCCTAGCCCCTGGCAAGAAGGCAAGGGCCTACCCCCACCCCCTGGCCCTGACTCTGCTTCTGCGGGGCTTCTTGCTGCCCGGCTCGCGTCTTCTGTGCTGGCTTTCTGCTGATGCTGCTTCTGGAGGTGGTGGCAGTTCTTTGCTGATGCTGCTTCCTGGTGGTGGTGCTTCTGCTGGTGCTTACTGCTGCTCATGCGCTTCGTTGTGATGCTTCTTGCTGATGCTGCTCTGGTGGTTGGTGCTCTCTGGTGTTTACTGCTGTCTGGCACTGGCCCTGGCTGGCTGGCGCTTCTGCGGTGCTACATGCTGGCACTGCTTCCTGCGTGCTGGCTCTCTGCTGGTGCTTACTCGCTGGCACTTGCTCCTGGTTGGCTGTGTGCTTGCTGCTGGTGCTTACTTGGCTGGCACTTGGCTCCTGGTCATGCTGGAGCTTACTCTGCTGGCGCTGCTCTGTCCTGCTGTCCTGCTAGTTCTGCCTGGTCCTTGCCTGGTGCTCCTGCTCCTCGCTGGTGCTTGCCTGGTCCTGCTTTTGCTGCTACTTGTTTGTTGTTTGTGCTGCTTGCTGCTGCTGTTGTGGAGGAGCAGCCCCACAACCTCAAAAGCCTCTTCTATCGAGAGCCCATAATGGGCCGCTGCCAAGGGAGGAGAGACGCGAGAATGTTTGAACTGGAGAGAGGGCCAATACACCAATCAAAGAGGAACAGAGGAGGAGGTGCTGGAGGTGGTGAGGGAGAATTGAATATCTTTGGTGAAGGACACAGGCTCTATCGAGACATGCCAAGAGTAAGCAGCTCTTGAGAGAGAAAGCGGGAGCCGGGCTACACTTCGGAGGCGCTCCTCGTCTTGGTGCGAAGCACATGCACACCTGGTACGGAGGCCTCAAGAGAATTATCTGCCAGGCCGTGGTCAACGCTGATGGACAGAGAGACCTACGTGATGGTCCAGGTGCAGCTTCTTGGAGGGTGAGAATCTCGCCACTGAGGGAGCAGCCCCTCTTCACAACCCTCTCTCATCAGGCGTCCTGCTGAGGGCCAGTCCTCTTCTGGCCAAGAGTCAGCTCTGTGTCCAGGCAGGTATTCGTGGAGCGTCCCCATGATGGAAGACACCCCAATCGCGATCAGCGTGCGACTCCCTGGCGGAGTGCATGGAGGTATCCCCCTGAGCAGTGGGAGCAAGGAAAGAGGGGCACTTCCACCAACAGAACCAACCGCATCTCCCCAGCTCATGTCCAGGCCGAAAGGATAGAGAGGCAACCTGGAGGGGCAGAGCCACACCGTCCTGCTGAGATGCAGGGACACCATCAGGAGCAGCTAGATCTCCTCTTCTCAGCTGTATACACCCGACGACCACCTCCAACCGCAGCCCTTCCTCACGACGGTCAACCAGACCCTCATGAACTGTTGGCAGACCCCAGTACAGGTAGTGAAGGACAGTGATAACTTGATCTTGCTCACAACCCTCCAGACCAAAAACTGAACCTGCTCCCACCCAGTCCAGGCGCTGCTCCTCCACCCCAGGTGATGGATCACTACCCTCCAAGGCTTTCACAGGCCCTCTCCTTCAAGGCTGCGGCTAACCAGAGGTCCCAGCAGCACAGCACCCTCCAGTCCCAGGCACAGGTACAGTGGTACGCCACCAGTGCCACTGATGCCACCAATGCAGCCACACACCGATGCCACCACACGCGCACACGATGCCACCTCATGCCACGAATGCCAACCAATGCCAAGTCCTCAACCCAAACTGCAGACCAGACAGCCCTACTACACTGCCTCCTTCCTCCACCCACAGCCGAACCCGCCTCAGAAAACATTGTCATCTGGTATGGGACCCTCATTTTTCTGGAAGAAGGGGCTCTAACATCACGTGGACTGACCAGCTGTCTGAGAGCTTCCTATCACGACCATCCCCTGTTGTCCTCATCGGGGCAGGCACCTCCAGTGGTGCTTCAGTACAGCACTCCACAGCTGCCAACCTCACGAGCATCCTGGAACCTTTCACCCCTGAGTAAATGGGAATGCTCAGAGCGACTGAGAGAGTGGCCAGAGACTAAGTGGCTACCTGGTTGACTTTATTTTTGCTTTGCACTTGACATGGTCAATTTTTCTTTAGCAGCTTGTGTTATGTAATAAAGATTAATCTTTCTTCACCACACTTGCTTCATTTATTTTGTCTAAAGTCTTAGTGAAAAACTTTTAGAAATGGTTTAGCCTGTGCATGCTTTATGGGATGGTAAGGATAGCAGTGGGATTGGGCAGTGATACCTGTGGGATGTAATGTCTGTGGGATGGGCAGGGATACCTGTGGATGGGCAGGGATACCTTTGGGATGGTAAATAGCGTGTGGGATAGATATAACCTCCAGTCTAAAATGCATAGTGGGACTCTATGGGTCCACCCTCCCAGGTGCCAACACCTATGGCCCTTTATTAATCAATAATAATGTGAATCATTCATCTAACATGTCAACATAAACACTAACTCTTTGTAAAGTGCCCTGTTTATTGTATAGGCTCAACCCAACATACAGGCCCAAGTTCATCAGTGTGATGAGACAGGGCTGAAGAACGCATCCATTAAGCATCTATCATCCTGTCTTGCCACTCCCCCCCCTGCTCACCAGTTGGGGAGTTGCTACCAGTGTCTCAGATGGTTGCACTGCTGTCTTCCCGTTCACGACGCGAGAAGCTCTGTTGGGGCTTTGCCACATCCTTAGTGTCTACCAGGTTTCACCCTGATCTCATTCCCAGCTCCCATGTCCCCATGGCCGTTGTTGGAGGTCCACGAGCTAGGTTCTGCAACACTGGTTAGCGGGTGTGTATGAGATTGTGCAGATGCAGCAATCTGCATGACTCCTCCTCAGTCTCTTGCGATGCTGCAGGGTGGTGAGAAGTGACCTGGAACGCTGTTGCCAGAGTGCCAAAGGCGTTCTCTTCACTCGCCTTGCGCTCTTGTACAGCTCTGTAGTTGAAGATCCTCTCTTCACAGGTGAGGCATGTGGAAGTGAGGGCTTCAGAGGTAGGTCTTGAGGAGAAGGCATCATCCCCACACGATGAGAGTGAGGGCACGTCTTTGTGTGTCGTTGGGCACGAGGTCTTGGAGTCTGGAAGCCCATGATGAGGTTGCATTCCAGCTCTCCTTGAGGTCAAGTGGCGTTGTATACCTGAGCGAGAGATGAGCCACTGCCTGAATGCATCAATGTACATGAACTGTGCCAGGTCAGCATCGGACCATGGCAAAGAGGATGAGCGAAGAAGCCCTGTGAGTTAAATAAGGTTGACCCTGACTTGGCGAGCTTTGGAACACATGCTTGCCATCTATGTCTCCAACGGGTGGGGGAAGTTCCACTTCTTCTGATCCCTACGGCTGGGCAACTTTCTTCCAGGCTTCTTCAGTGGAGGGCACTGGAGGAGCTCCTCCAGGTATTCTTCGGATGAATGGCCGTGCACCAATTCTCTGACCACATGCTGAATGGTGTTGTGTGCACCCTCCAGCCGTACTGCATGCGCCGTGTAGGTGGCCTGAGGCCTGGTGGCGCAGAGTCAGTGCCAACTTGAGCCGCAGGCCAAGGCTGGGCGGAAGTTGGTGTTTGCCTGTCAGAACCTGGGCTGACAACCGCTCCACAACTCATTCAAACATGGCTGGAGCATCTCATGAAGTCTGGAATTGCACGAGGGTCCTTCGTTCTCAGCTCCACCATCCAGCTGTTTACAGTCCGTACTCTGCTCTTCCTCCCGATCCATCTTTGGACCCAGACCATTTCTTGGCCGCTCCTTTTCTTCCCGTAGAACAGTTGAAAAAAGCCTAATAGATGGCTTCGCACTGTTGCAGAACAATGGGGCTACCAAAAAGGACTTGTTTTTGACCATGGTGGAGCATCAATCGGATTGCGTGGAAAGGAAACAAGGAGCCAGATGAAGGCTGCAGAGGTCTGGCAAGCAGGGCTGCGGACTGAAAGTGAGATCCAGGTGAGTCCTCCCCCTCTTTTTATAGGCAATATAGATTTTCCACTAGGTGTCCTTTTGCATCCTCTGGCATCCTCTAGACATCCTAATATCTGAGATAGTCCCTTCTGTGAATGTTTTTTCCGTTTTAAATGCTTAAAAAGCATTTCTGTTTTAAAGCTGGCATCCACTTTCATTCTTTCTTCCGTCCGGCTACTAATGCTTATCGCGTCGTTCCGCGTTCTGTTTTCGCTTTCTCCCTTTTCCGTTTTCGCCTGGAGCGGATTTGAGTTGCGTGGATGTGCAGGCGGATGCCTAGCGGATATAGCGGGACACGTAAGGATGGACGACTGATGAAGAACGGATGTCCGCCGTATGGCGTTGCGGTTGCAGAATGGACATGTTGGATACAGTTTTCCTCCTCAAAATTTTGAAGCAGCTGCAAAACTTTTGAGCGGATGGAACCTCAGTCACGGATGCGTGGACGGAATAGAGAGATGAAAAACTGAGGCAGTTGAGTACAGAACGGATTAGAATCGCTGTAACCAAACGACTGGCAAAGTGGTTCTCTCATTTTACATCCCTGTCCATCCGTTGGTGCAGTGTCACGTGGGCTTAAGAAATAGTCCAGAACTTATTTCTGAATGTGTCTCTTTTTCAATTACTTGTAGGAAACTGTAGCTGAAGACATCAGGTAGAATTTTCTGGTACAATTTTCTCAATTCAAGTGTCTTTTCTGCTCACCCTAAAAAAAATACTATTTATGTATTGACTCATACCGTCAACTCAAGGATTATCCTGCTATACAATTGTTTAGAAGAGACAGAGTGAAGGGACATTGGAGTCCTCTAATTAACCCTCTGCTAACAGGGAACTCTTATGCCATTTGAGACAAATGGTTACTAATCTCTCTTTAAAACTTCCAGTGTTGAGAGCATTACAACTTGCTGGGGCAAGCTGGAGGTAATTCCATAAGGCTCAAGCTAATTTGACTAGAACTGGATCTCAAGAAACATTTTTTTCCCTCTTTCAACATTCAAAGATTGTGATAAAAAGTACTTACTCTAAAATAGGTGGTATGGTGGCATCCAAGATAGTAACAGGAGGTTTGCTAATAGATTTGGGGACGGTTAAAATTAAGATAATTGTTCCTACTAATTAATTTTGGAACTTCCCTAGGGTTGGGAAAGGGATACACCAAAACATAAGAAAATTAGGATGTCAACAAACTTTGAAGTTTATTAAGAGAATTGTCCCAAACAAGAGCTCCAGAGGTCCTGTCCTTAATTTTGCCTGGAGAGTCACAAATGGCAAAGACAGACTCCAGAATCAAAATCACAAAGGGGTTGCCTTTATTTGGATCAAATTTTATAACGCCTGAAACTCTTTTTCCCTTTCTGCTCTCAGAGTTGCTTAGCGTTATGCATGGAAAAAGGGAGAACTTGCAATATGTAATGGAGAAATTCAGTGTCAAGCAGGCATGGCACCCCTATGACAATATGAAGGCGGAAATAATTATCTGTAATGCTTAGCATTGCAAGTGTATATCTCACAACTACAAAAGTATAAGTGGTTAACTTTTGTAATGAACCTCTCTTCAGGTATTAAGTGAAAATACAGTTCAATCACAGGAGGTAATGATCAAGAATGAGAATGAGCAAGGCAAATACTAAGTGGACAATCTATAGCAGTTGACTTTAATCAATATGACACGCTCCCAGATTGAGTCACTATCAAATCTAAAGCCATGTCACAACTTGCCCAACGGATGCAAAAAGGATACAGGGACGAGCAAATTGTTCCATTGCCGTTTGTTGATCCGCTCTCAAAAGGGGCAAAAATTTGCATAACCGGTAGCGATAACAACGGACGCGGGGAGGACGCAGGGCAGATGCAATGCGGAGTTGAACGGAAGCCTAGTGATGGAGCGGATGGCCATCACAGGGATCCGTGGGGCCTCAGCGAAAGCGGACACAGAACGGATACAGCGATGCAGAAGCATGCCGAGCAGCATGAAGCCGATGCAACAGCGAAGCCTATGCGAATGCCTGGCGTGTAATTGTGCATGCGGGGAAGGGATGCATTGTGGTCAGCCCTGTGATATAAACGGTAGCAGCCGGAGCAGGTCACCATTCATAGGAAAACCTGCTGCGGACGGATTGGCTCTTGCCTGCGCCTGCCTGCATGGTTCTGCCTGCCTAGCCTTGCTGCCAAGCCTCCCGTGCAGTCTGCTGCCAAGCCTGCCTGAAAGCCTTGGCGTCCAGCCAGTCCTGCGCCAGCCCTCCTGATGCCTTTCCTGGCCAGCCTTGGTTCATGTCTGCCTGCCACCTGGTGCCTGCCTGCCTGCCAGCCTGCCTGCAGCCTCGCTGCCCTGACTGCCTGCCTTCCTGCCAGCCTTTCTGCCAGCGCTTCTACAGCCTTCCGCCAGCATGATTCCTGCCAGCCTCTGCCATCCAGCAACACACACAGACCAATGCGGAAGCACAGCAAGCCGTCAGCCATCTGCTGCCAGTCCTGGCAAGAGGACGGGCTACCATCCCGCCCACCTGGCCCTCACTTCTGGGGTTCTGCCTGGGGCTCTTGCAGCAGCGGCTCGCTCTTCTGGGGATGGCTCTACTGGCTTCTGCTTCTGAGGAGCTGATGACAAGCACTCCCAGCACAGCCACCTCCAGCAGCACCTGTACCCTCACCATGAGACTGGAAGCGACCAACGAGGAGTGCCAGAGACCCTTTTTGTTTTAAAACTTGTTGTTAGATAAAGTCTATTTATGATTCACACACTTGCTTCATTCTTTTTTTTAAATAAAGTCTTGGTGTGAAACTTTAGAAAAAGTGTAAGCCTTTGCTGCTTGTGGGATGGTAAGGATGAGCTGTGGGATGGTTAGGATAACCTGTGGGATGGGTAATGAAGCTGTGGGAATGGGTTAGGATAGCATGAGATAGATAAGACCTCCAGTGCAAGCATAGTGGGACTGTATGTCCACCCTCACCAGTGCCACACCTACGGTCCCTTTATGTACGAATAAAATGTAATAATTATCCACACATGCAACATATAACACCTCTTTATTAAACGCCCTGTTCAATTGTAGGCTCACCCAACATAGCATGGCCTCAATCTCATCCTGGATGAGACAGGCCTGAAGGAAGCCATCAATTTAAGCATCTACCATCCTGTTCTTGCCACTCCACGGCCTCCAGCTGGAATTGCAACCATTGCTCAGGAGGTTGCGCTGCTTCTTCGCTTCATGTGAGGCTCTGTTGGGGCCCTTGCACAACTCAGTTCGACAAGGTTTCATCCCTTGCCTCCATTCCCCAGGCCTCCATGCCGCCATTGAACTTGCTGGACGGTCCAACGAGCTGTTCTGCAAGACTGGGTAGCCGGGTGCGCATTGAGATTGTGCAGGATGCAGCAAGCTCCATGATCATCTCACGGACTCTGGGCAAAGTGCCTGCATGGTGGTGAGAAGTACCTGGAACCTGTTGGCCAGTGAGGCCAAAGACTTTCTCAACCACCACCCGCCTTGCCTGGACAGCCTTGTTAGTTGAAGGTCCTCTCTTCAACGGGTTGAGGAGCCTGGAAGTGTAGGGCCTTCATGAGGTAGGTTGTGAGGGAGAAGAGCGTCATCCCCGCATGGAATGAAGTAAGGGCACATCTTGTGTGTCGTTGGGCAGGGTGTCGGATCTGGGAAGCCCACGATGAGTGCCTTTTCCATAGCGTCCTCCTTGAGGTGACTGGCATTGTGTACCGGCATCTGAAGATTGAGCCGTTGCCTGAAGCATCGATGTACATGAAACTTGTAGTCAGGATCGACCATTGGCGAAGAGTATGATGCTGAAGAAGACCCTTGGAGTGAAATAAGTGATCCCTGGAGTGGGTGACTTGGCAGGCCACGTGCTTGCCATCTATGGCCGCAACGGTGTGGGGAAGTTCACTTCTGATACCACTGCTCTGGCAACTTTCTTCCAGCCTTCTCAGTTGGAGGGTACTGGAGAGCTCTCCTTGTATTCTTCGATGAATGCCTCACAGCTTCTCTGACCACAATGCTGAGTGTTGATGGCACCTTCCAGCCGTAGTGCATGCTCCTGTAAGGCAGGTCCCTGAGGCCAGGTGGCGCAGAGTGAGTGCCACCATGAGCCCAAGGTTCCAGGCTGGGCCGGAAGATGGTGTCCTGATCAACCTGGTGTCAGCCGCTGCACAACTCTCGTCAAACATGGTAGAGGCATCCTCATGTAAGTTCTGGAACGCCTGAAGTATCTTCGTTCCTGAGCTCCACCATAGATTGTTGTACAGTCCTCCCTGCTCTCTGGCGAAACTATCTGTCGGATCCAGACTCTTTTGGGTGCTCCTTTTCTTCTCTGCGAGTAAGAGTCACAGAGCCAGCAGAATGGCTTAGCATGTTGCAGAACGATGGTGGCCTGCGAAAGGACTTGGTTTACAATCGCACGGTGGACATGACTGGATGCTTTGGAAGAGAGAGAGCCAGATGGAAGGCTGCAGAGGTCTTGCACAGGTGGCTGCTGTTCTGAAAGTGAGAATGCAGCCGAGTTGCTCCCCGCTTTTTAGAGGCCAGTATAGGTTTTCCGCTAGGCATCCTCTAGGCATCCCCTTAAAGACATCCTTAAATCTTGAGATTAGGTCCCCTCTGTGAAACGTTTTTCCATTTTACGCTTTGTTCATTCTGCATCCGCTAGCATCCGTTCCATCTTCTGCAGTCCGTTCCTCCTTCCTCCCTGCATCCGGCGGGAATGGAGTTCTTGCCGGATGCATAGCGACGCCTAAAGCGTGATATAGCGGATGCGTAACGGATGCAAGCGGATGCGTAGCGGATGCAGAACGGACGAACTGGATACATTTTTTGCGCAAAAAGTTTTGGGCAGCCCAAAACTTTTGATCGGATGAAACTGTCAATAAACGGATGCTGGACGGATAGAAGGAAGCAAAACGGAAGGCAGTGAGTACATCGCGTTTCGATTTCGAACGGATGGCAAGGTTTTTTGTCTGTTTTACATCCTCTTTGCATCCATTGGTTCAGTGTGACATGGGCTTTAGGCAAAGTCTTAAGGTAAAGTAGTATCTTCTATTACCAACAACAGCTGAGGTGCACTCCAGCCTTCCATTGACATAGAAATGCAAAGAACTCAGTCTAGCTTTTTCATGACCTACAGAAGAGAGTAAAGCTGTAACAAAACCTGAAATTTCTGGGAAATTTTCTTAGCCAGCAAAATATGCTTTTCCTTCCTACCACTTTTGGGATGTTTGCAGATATCTTTCAAACTTCTGCTAATAGGATTAGGATTAGAATTCTGTTATTGTTAATGGCTGAAGATTCTGCTCTTAACAGACTTTTTTATTTCTCATTTTTTCCATTATTCTAAAGCCTCTATGGCTGCATACGTCTCAATGTAAAAAAATTCTGTGGATGAAATTCCTTAACTGTATCATATTTTGCAATGGCATTAGGAGGTTGACATGTGCAACATGACCAGTGTGGTGGTGTAAAATCTTCCCTTTTTGTACATGTGAGCAAAATCATTATATTTTGGGAAGGGGCAGAGTTTCTATCATAAAGCCCATCACCTTGCAAATATTACTTCTCCAGGAGTATCTATGATGCCTTGAAGCAGAGGAGCAAGATATCTATAGGCCAATAGAGAGACAATTCTAAAATGAAAAGCAATATTTTTATACGTTCTTTGGCTATTTTTGAATTTTCAAAAGCTAATTACCCTTCATTAAATTGAACGAGAACTAGTATTAAGAGAAAACCCAAGAAAATGTCTACGTGAACTTCTTAAAAACAATTATTGGTACTAAAGAAAACGTATCTGTATAACAATATATCTTGTTTAGGAAGCTACAGATAATCAGATTGGGACAACAGCTGAAATCCTCTTGAAAGGGATTTTTTTCCTGGCTTTTCTCAGTCTTTTTGTCATTGCTTTTCAACTTTAAACAGGAGCCTTGAATAAGCACTGGAAAAGTTCTAGTGTGTCTCCTCAAGGCTACTGTGTCCTTTGTTTAACTTGTGTCATTAGACTTTATTAATGCTTCCTGTTCCCTGGTGACTTTGCATTTTGATGCCCTTTTGTCAGTTTCTCCCCCTCCCCCATAAATTCCAAAATATAACAAAACTCAAGCAGAAATTAATTATGCCTCTCCCTCCCGTAACAGTTGTGAAGCAATGAAAAAGAAAATTATCAAACTGAACAGGAAACTATGGCTGCAAGCAATGCAACAAAGAAGCTTCTTATTAAGATTTAGATGTTCTGATTAATGTAATTCTACATCAACTATAGGAAGAATCTGGAATAGGTATTGCTGGCTTATATAGCAAAATATGTTTCTTGTGGAACCATTTCTGAATGGTTGCTATTTTATTTCCAGATAATTACAATTTCAATCAACAATAAAGGACTCTTAAGTGAGAGACAACTATTCACAACAAAGTTGAAGACAATTGTGTCATTCTTTATATATTGCACTTGATGGCTGAATGTGAGGGAATAATCGTTTCCTTTAATTCAAGAGATGAAGAGAGATTCGGGCCATCTTGATCCATAGTTTGCATTCTGAAATAATGGACTGTATTTAATCATTTTATGTTAAACATGAGGAAAGTGCTTATATTTTTTGTGTTTTACCATCTAGTGCATTTTTTTAAACATCATATTTTACCCAAAGAAAGGATGATTCATACAACATTCTGGCCTCACCTTTTTGTTTTATCTTCAGTACTGAAGAATATATACTACAAAGAGCAAGGAGTCTGCACATAAATAATCTTTTACATCGCAATAGTCTTGGGCTGATAAAATACATAGAATAATAATTAAACTGTCCTTCTCTGCGAACTCTCCCTTTTCATCATATGATTTTTATCTTGAAACATGAGATTTGGACATTCTTTATTAACAAGCATATCTATAAATATTAATTTGAACAAATATACTTTCCTATTGCTTATTTAACCCCAAACATCCCATACCTGCTGCAGGACTACCATCAGTAGGCATTGTTCATTGCTTAACACTCACTATCACTATAGAAACTTTTTTTAAAAAAGACAAAACCAACCAAACTTATCTCAAGTATAAGCTTTTTCTTCTAAGGTTTGCAGCAATGAATATCACATCTAAGGATTTTGTTCTGATTATTGTGACACTTGCTGGATTTGCTGCATTAGCTAATTATCAACCCTGCTAAAACTTATATAGAAAGAGAAGATGCCATTACCACCATTTTTCTCTGACTCTGGTAAAGTGTAGTTTGAATTCCCAGATGAAAGAGGCTGCATTCTAGAGGGCAAAGAAGCAGTTTCATCTTAAGAAGACTTTACCCTAATTATTCCTAGACTGATGCAGACAGTTGCTTTAGTTTGGCAACATTTCTTTCTGTATGTGAGGAACAATAAAATTTCTGTCTGTAGGTGAGGAACACAGAAAATTTCGGTGAAGTAACATTTCTGTCTGTATGTGAGGAACAATAAAATTTCTGTCTGTAGGTGAGGAACACAGAAAATTTCGGTGAAGTAACTCTACATGTCTTTCTTGGTTTTTGGGACCTGACACTGGCAGAAGGTAATTCAGAAGATAATTCTAGTACAAATCCTTTGCTACAATCCAAGATTTGACAAATCCCCAAGTAATCTTCGGGGGATTTCTATGCTTCCACTCATATTTATTTGCCAGATAAACACTTTTACCTCCTAGCAATTCTCTTGATCTCAAGGGAGTTTCATCAAAGATATGATTTCTTTTTCTATCCCAATATTTAAAAATGGCAAAAGACCATGATTTTTTCTTAGAATCAGGATATTCCAGGTTCTTGCGTAAGAATGGCAAATTCTTACGGTAGCAAATGGAGCAATAGTTATAACACCTAGACTTATATAATGTTTCATAGTGCTTTACAGCCCTCTCTAAGAGATTACAGCATATTGCCCCCAACAATCTGGGTCCTCATTTTACTGACCTTGGGAGGATGAAAGGCTGAGTCAATCTTGGGCTGTTCAGAATTGAACTGAACTGCATTCTAATCACTGTTCCACCACAGCTCTCCACTAGAAAGAGCAACTTTTTTCTATTAGAATAAATTGAATTATTGGCCACAATCAGCCAATGAAGTAGCTGCAATGAAACCTCTTCCTTCTCCATAAAGCTTCAGCATTTGGTTGATTTGTGTTCCCAATCTGCTATGGATTACATATTGTCATTTTTCATTCCTTTCTCCATCCACCAAAATAGTACTTATTTCTATAAAATAGTAGAAAAGGCATCCAGATGAAAAAAGACTAGCATGCTGCTGTCTCATGACTGTTATCCCAGTAAAAGAATTGGAATGCCAAAGAGATTCAACACATAATAAATGATGACAGGTGGTTCAATACATTTATGTGGTGACGTTTCTTTGCAGGCATGTGTTTTGGAAGGGATTTATTTTGTAATCTCCACAGAAATATACAAATGTGTGGAGAAGGAAGACAAATCCAACCTATTTATTTGATTTTTTGGGGTGGGTGGGAATGGGGGAAGTATGGAGATGGGACTTCTATAGAGAGGAAAAAACATAATAATTTACTGTATTGTATGTCATAAGCTCTCGATTAAGAAAAAGAATACACACATGTGCCAGCATCTACAGCATTTGCAAATTATGTGTATAATATAAGTTAATAAACTTTGATTTAACTTTGATTTAAACTTGAGTGTTTGACAAATGAAAATAGTAGGCCTGTGGAAGTACTCTAAAATGATCCTCTTTTAAAACTGTATGCTTTCATATAGAAAAAATACTAACAAACCTTTCAGGTAAACATAGCAATCAGTTGTTTGACTAGGAAGGTGAAAATCTTGTTTCCCCTTTTATTTTGATCAAAAGAAAACCTGTTGTATGAATGTATGGAACTGTGCAGCAGATTTTTACTTTTTAAACGGATTTTAGTTTTTTCTCTATTTTTCAAGTCAAGGGAGCAGTAATAGTATCCGGTCAGTAGGTGGCTCTCAGTTCACAAGAACAAAAATTCCAGTGTGTGTGTCTGAGAGGGGAGGAGGGGTGATGGTTAAACATCAATCAAGTTGCAGCTGCATAGCAAACAGGTCAAAGAGCCTTCCACTTGTTTAGCTGCATTGCCATTCTCCCAAGCCTCCTTTTTGCCATTTTATACTCTCTTCTTTTCCCTAACGTTTGATGGCCTATATCATTATCCATCAACACTGAAGGGCAGTGCATTTTTTGGAATCAATCCCACTTTTGAGTTTTCTAGGGGTTTTGCCTGGAAAACGCACCATGTTATTTTTGTGCTACCTGATCACAAGTTCTTTGAGTAGCATGTGAATTATGCAATTCTATCTCATCCTTTTAAACTATTTCGTAGAATTTCCCATTCATTTTTCATTGCCTTTCAGCTGTTTACACAGTTAATTCAATACTGCAATTGTTGTGGAAATCATAAAAAGAGACTCCGTATAATTTAAAACAGATTGCATATTGATTAGTATGAAGAACAAATAGTTCTTTTTAGAACAACAAATGTTCTAGATGTTGTTTTTTATGATACAACTGTGCAAAAAGCAGCCTGGTATTTAATTTAAGGGTTGTTATTACTATTTTATCACCAGTGTTTGGAGTATGTTTCTGAGGACAGTTTTTAAGAACCAGTCTTTAAAAATTTCTCCTAACTGAAAGATCTAGAGTATAATTGATTTTGAAAATCAGAACAGAATTAGACAGATTGAAAGAGAAGCCTTCACATAATTATCCTAACTACTGAGATTGTGGGTAAAATTACAAGGAGATATTGATGTACTGCACATTAGACCTCCAAACAGGCACATCTTTTTTCATTTGTAATCATTGTTCTCTATATGTATTTTTAGAATTGCAGCACAAAAAACAGAAGCTGAATTTTAAAAACCAATTTGGAAGAACAAATCAGAATTGTCTTTGTGTGCAATGAAACCTATTTTACTGTACCTCCAAATTAATTTCAGAACCAGTTCAAAACTATTTCTTATTATGTGATTCAGTGTTAGATGTTTCTTTATTAAAACATAGAAAGGATTAATTCTCTATTTTTCATTAGAAAAATACTTGCCAAAAAATTTATTTCAAACAAATTTCTCTGTGATAACATGGATTTGGATGTGAATTGCCTAAGGAAAGTTTCATAACCAAAGGCTTCAATTAAAATGTGCTTTGTTTGATATGATAAAAACATCCCTAAATATTTAAAAATGCTCATAACTATGAAATGTATTTTCATCTAGGAGCAGGGGTGCAATGAATAAATGAATGAATGAATGAATGAGTGAATGAATGAATGAATGAATGAATGAAGCAGGAATCATAATTTTGGGACACTCCTTTCTGTTCTGAAATAGGTATTTTTCCTCTTTGAGGTTGTCACATGAAAGGTTATAATGAAGGTCAACTTATGATAGTGGTCAACTTATGATCAGTTGCTTAGCAATTGTTTGAAGTTATGATGAACTCCTGAGGGCCCTTTTACCCATATTCAAAATTATGATGGCTCCCCCAAAATGTACATGATCACATTCTGAATACTCGGCAACTGGCTGTCAGCTGTTCATCCGATATTGAGGGGGTGAACGATAAGATATCAACTCACTAGTGTAGCTTCAGTGAAGTTTTTTATTCATCTCCCACACCACAACAACAGGTAACAGTGATCAAATTATGTTTAAAGTCAGCTCTGGGTTTCGTTGCAACCCAGAGCTGTATTTNGCAACCCAGAGCTGTATTTATACATGTTATATTTGGGATAACAACGTAATTACAATAACCACCTTCCGGCCACCTTCTCTGCCTAACTTCCGGCATCCTTAAATTAAAGAAACATGGTAACTGCACCTTTCCCCTGCTCGATGAGTCCATGAATATTCTGCAAATAACTGACATCCAGCCATGAATCATTATTATTGCACCATTCCTTGTCAGTTATTTGAAGAATATTCATCATAACGTCCATGGGATAACACAAGGCAAGTAAAAGACTATGGTCATATCACATCCTGGCTGTCTCGGCTCCGGTCCATTCTTTATTGGAGTCGTGACACTGGCTCACGCTTATTGCTGTTTGAAAGATCCTATGGTTAGGTGACCATGATTTATTTATATTAATTTTTTTCTGGAAACGACTATTTACTTCCAGTTTTCAGCAAAAAATGTCCATTTCATACAATGGATTTGTTTAATAATTGCAGTGATTCACTTAATGAGTGCTGCAAAAAATGCAATAAAATCAGGCACAATCACATGGTGACCCACTTAATGAACAGTACAACTTCAGGCTCAATTATGATAATAAATCAAGGACTATCTATAACATCTCCATTGCTAATTGCAGTTCTGTTTTATTCAGGGGCTCAGGATACATAAAAGTAAATAAAAACAGATTTACAAATTTCATTGTATAAATAAAAGCTTCATTTATTCATACAAAAATGCATTTATACCTATACAATACTCGGAGACAAAGCTAGGTTTGAGTTCCAGAAGAATCAAGTTGCAATGCTTGATACATTTTATCTAACAGTTTGAAATTCAACAATTCCTATTTATCTTTATAAAGTACAATACAAATTGGCCAGTTCCAGTTTGCACTCCAAATCAGTTTTCTGAGTATTATTGATTTATTCAGCTCTCATGGGTACCATCTTTTGTTATACCACTTGAAGCTTGACAGCTATCCTTTGTTGGGTCTTTTTAGACATTTTCATTCTGATATTGTTTTCACATATTTATTTCTTGTATTTATACCCTACCACATCCAGTAGACTCATAGTGTTTTACAGAAATACCCAGATATGCTTCTCCAATAGATCTTTCTACCTTCATGAGATGCTTTGAATATGTGTGTGTGCATGCATGCAAGTGCTTTGTGCACATATTTTCATTCATACTGTTACTTAAATATACGGCACATAGCATATATAGGAACCAAACAGTTGTAAATCAGTATAAATGATAACCACATAACAGCAAAGATAATAATATGGTGACAGCCTTATTTTGTGTACCATTAAATGCACTTAGTGCAGTTAGTGATAAAAGAACAAAATTGCTTTGTAATATTAAATTTGTTTATAATATGTATGCTAAGAGCAAAATTATAGAATAGTTTCCCTGGAAAAAATGTATTCCCAAATAAGGAGGGAGGAAATTAATAATAAAGTTGAAGGAAAAGACAAAGTGGGTTATTCTGGCTATATAAGACAAAGCCTTAAGAACAAATACATATAAAACTAGAACAGAGAAGACAATAACAAACAGCAAAGTAATGGAGGCAGGATAAAAAACTAATAAATATGTATGTAGAATTAAAAAAATTCTGTCCCTGCAAAGAAACTGAATTGCTTTCCAGGAATTGGGAATTAATGGGCTGCAGGACACAGTTTAATGTTTCACACTTAGCATGGGTCCAGAAGATGCTGTCATCATAAAAGACTACTTATAGGAAATGCAGCTCCTTAGGGTCAAATGAGAATTGACACAAAAGCATGGAACAAGAAGGCATGCTGCACAGGTTTGCATGTATATTTCAGATCAGTACCACAGAAAAATATGTTCCTGCAGCTTCCCTCCCTCTCCACAGATTCTATTTGCGGTATCTGCTATCCCGCATTAGATGGGCACCTCATGATAGGGAGCGAAAGGAGAAAGAAACAACAAGGACGAAGTTTCCTCGGATGAGTGTGCAAAGAAGGTATGGATGCACCGCCCTTTATTAATGCTACATCAAAAGGAGGTGATTGGTTTAAACAGAGGCCTCTAGGTCAAGCCCCAGGTCAAAACAGAAGATACACATGATTTTAATTTAACTGCAGATAAAGCAAAATTCGCAGTCAAGATCAGGATTGCAGATTTACAAATTCGAAAGTCAGGACCTTCTGCTTTACAAAGCTACATGTTAAAACAACTGATTACAATGTAAGTAAGCTATTTCTACAGATGTTTAACTCCTTGTCCCCTGTAACGTGTCCTGCAAGAAGGCACTGAGGAGACAGAAGCTCAAATGAATTATACGTGAGTGATACAATGTATCAAATGCCTGAAACGATTCATAGTTGCAATGATAGAAGTGCAGAACATATGAATGCCACACGTCTACTACATTCTATTAGTTTAAATTGAAGGGAATTTTTTTTGACATTTCTTTTTTTAAAAAAATAAGAGAATGTTTGTTTTAGGGATAACAGTGTTTGCCCCTAAAAAACTGTTTAGGTACAAAATAAGTAATCAAATGGTTTATAAGTTAAAGTGTCTTGTAAACTTTTAACTGTGGGAAAGTGATAGGGGCGAGTGGTTATGAAAACTCTTAAAAGAAGCCAAGCCAGCAGCGTGCTCGCTCTCTGGCTTTGAGGATTCCTAATTAACTGCTTGGAAAAGACTGCACTGCTCGCACGGGAGAGAGCACAAAAGGACTGATTTGTAAGTGAACTGAACCCCAGGATAATTTCTACATGGAACTTGTGCT